>JBCFXI010001262.1:0-64581 GCA_038496175.1 Ampulex compressa
TATTTATATTTATATATATAGATAGATAGATAGATAGATAGATAGAGAGAGAGAGAGAGAGAAATTCGCGACTATTCCGACAAAGTAGATGGGACCTCTGAACGTCCCTAAAGCTGGACTATGAAATTTGTCGCAGGAAGTCAGTGCCGGATAACGGTTGCACGGAGGAAGTGCATTGGACATTTCGACGGTGTTAAACGTCGACTATGGGACTCGTCGTAAGAGGCCAGAACCCCGGACGACCATTCCGAAGGCGAGCATTGAATTTGTAAACACCGCTAAACGCCGACTATAACGCTAGTTGGACGAGTCGGTATCGGTATTGGAGAGTTACCATTTCGAAGAAGTAATTCGTCGGAATTTGAAATCCTTCGGAGGAAGTCGATGCCACTGAGGATAACGGTTATAGCGAGGAGAAGTGCATTGGACTTCTCGAGGGCGTTAAACACCGGCCGCGAAACTCGTTTTTCAGCCGGTCCACTGACACACTGTGCGCCGTTCGCCACGTCGCGTCTCCCTGGCCGCTTTAACTTTCTCCAGATCCGCGAAGCTGCATCCTTCTATTTCGGAAAAAAAGGGCCGCCGGTAAGCGGAATACCGACACGCGAGAACAATGGCTCCCAGCCTCGCCGTCTTTCATCTCCGGACGGATAAAGGCAACTGTTTGTACGAGAAACGTTTCACGGCTGCTGGCGGCTTCGTCGAGATTCACAAAAATCCCAGGCCCATCGGGCGGCGTTTAATCGACGGAGAAATTCTTTTGAGCGCTTCGGATATTTGTCTTTGGAGCCCTTTGAAATCCGCCCTTTGATAAGATACGGCTAAAAAGAATCGAAAGTGATCGTTCGGAGTCTCGCCAACGTTTTGTACGTTACTATTACATCGGCAACGTTTTCCTTTAATCAGAATCGCGCAAAACGAGGGATCGAAGCCGTGCAGAGAGGAGTAGCGGCTAAAGGCGGCCAGCGTAGCATGAAACTTTTGTTTCCCAAAGTTGGAATCCGTTTCAAAGGAGAGCTGCTGGGGGACATGGAAGGCATTCTAAGGAACATATCTGCCAACGGCATTCCCCATTAACCTCTTTCACGGGATCCGTGAATGCAGCGCTGCATATTACGCGACTGGAGAATAATCTGAATAAGAAGGTCGTTGAAGTTTGTACAATCGGGAGAATGTACGACTCGAAAGGTGTATCCCTTCGAATCCTTCTTGGAGCATCCTCGAGCTTTGCCTCGCGGGCCAAGCTCCTGGTTCAGCGCCTCGGACACCTCGTGCCGCAATCCGAATACGGAGAATCGATTTCGAGGAAGGATTATCGCGTCGCTCCTTACAAATGCACTCGAGTGCATTAGACACATGCAGTGTGTCAAGTATCGACGGACTGGCGCGGTGTCGCTTGCGCAATCCATTAGCACGCGTCACCTGACTCTATTTAACTACCCCCCGCCTTTCCTCCCCGCGTTTCTACGCCGCACAGCGCTTGGCCGAGAGAAAAGCCAAGTCGAAGTGCCGTTCTTCGTATTTATTTTGCTCATCGGCATACGGCGCGTCCCTACGAATTCTCGAGCCCGCTCGTAACGCGGATTCGACGTGACAAACTCCGACTCGACTAGAAAGGTGCAACCATGTGAGAGACGTAATGCAAATCTGAACCGACGAGCTGGAATAGGATAATGATCAAAATGAGGCGCGCGATAATCGAACCGACAGGTTTGAATTCGTCGACGTTTAAGTTTAAACCTATGGCTTTACTTTCGAAAGTATAACGGATCCAGGATGATTCTGAATGGACAAGGTGACGTTAGGAGACGATATGGAAGCTGGATGTTGGAATCGAGGATGAGAGTAGATGTAGGATATCGGTTCGAAAAGTGCGGAATATAATGTTTGTCGCAGTAGTTGAGTATAAATTCGAAACGCATCGAAATAAAAATGCCATTTGTCAATCGACAGGTTCGGCTCTGGAAGCGATCGAAATAAAAATGCAATATCCGGGGGGGAGGAGTAACTGTTTTCCGTCAAGGGATATAATGCAAATCTGGGTCGACAAGCTCGCATTCGGAAGCGACGAAAGTGAAAGCACTGTATTGGCTGGGAAAGGGTAATGGCTCCGTGCGAAAGATACGATGGGAATTTAAATCGACAAGCTCGAACGCAGAAAGCGATAAAAAAAAAAAAAAGGAAAAGAAAGAGGGGGAGATATAATCTTGATTGGCAAAATGTAATATAAACCGACAAGTTCGAGCGCGAAAAACGATAAAGGGAGAGATACGATCTTGACTGTAGAAAAGGTAATGAGACCAGGTAGATGTACGACTGTCGATACCGGGCTTGATAAAATACCACGTCATTTCCGTTTTCCGGGGTTCGAAATCGATCGAATAGGTGTCCGTTTCCAGGCGTTAGTCACGCGAGCTTCTGCTTCTGTCCGTGAGCAAAATACGCGAGCGTTTCATTAAGAGCGAGCAAGTATTAATCTCGAGGATGACTCGCCGAAGGAACATTTCTATTTCGGTTAGCGCGGCCACGATGCGGAGGAAGGAGTTACAAATCATATTGGCGCACGCTCGTGGCCCCTCATTTTCTCGCCGTATCCTTCTTACCTGTTCGCTTAGCCGCGACACGGAGAATCATTACGTAACTTCCCGCGTGCCTGCGTATAAGGAAGTCAAGGATGTTTGAAAGTGTAGTCGTTACGGTATACTCCTCCCTCTTGGAATTCCCTGCAATTTAGCCGAGGTTTTTCTTTCATGCCTTTAACCCGCCACGACCGTCGGTCTCGCCTGTTGGACGCAACGAGACTTCGAACAACCGAATTTTCGCCCCAAGCCGAACGATTTGCGTAAAACTTTAAAAGTAGCTGCCTTCACTCGAGAGTTAAATAATTCTAGCGACGATCGAGGCTGAATTTGACTTAGTAGCAATATCGTTTGTCACGGTTACAGCTTCTTCAATATTCAATAATGCGGTATGATCGCCTCATCCACGATCTCCAGCTTGAGGAGTAAAATACACTCGGGGCTACGATAAATACATATAATTAAGCGAAGAAATGCAATAGCGATAAATAGAATCTTACAATAGGATCATTCCGCTCCTCTTAACAACCTGCAATTCCGTCTTTATCGTTCAGCATTAATAAACACAATGAATACATCTTGAAGAATAACAAATTCCTCGCGAGAATTTTCCTCGAATTATCAAGAGTTCGGCAACGATCGACGAGAGTGACATCGCATATCCCCGAAATATGACGATTCATTTTGTTCGGGCAAAGCCCATCGATTTCGCTGCGATTTTTCCAAGGTGCACACAGCACTCTGCACCGCGCGCATCCGAGGCTTGCCGACAACGTATATACTGTACCTCGCTTAATTACTTCGGCTCGTTATCGATATTTCTCGGCGCTGACTCACCGGCGATACCCTGTTGAATTCTTGGAGGCGATTAGCTTCAATAAATCATCTCAGGTTGCCGTAACGCGACACCCTGCCCGTCCCCGCGCAAACGCGCTCCTCCTCGCTTTTCCTCGTTGAAGAATCGCGAAGCGAATGGAGCCCGACGTTTTCGCGGTGCCCGTTGTGCCTGGGCCGCGCTTGTAATCGCGTCCAGTTTGCCGTCAACGCGGATATATATTTCTGGACATTCTCGTTTCTGCTTCTCCGATCTTGCTGCCAAAAAAATCTCACCGCTGAGTCACAATAGGCGGGAGCGAGGGGAGGGACGAGGGAAGATGCAGGCCTCGCGTGCAGCCCTGAGGAATATCTTACCGCCGATCGAGGCGGATTCATTCGATTTTCTCACTTTGATCCACGGCTCGATACTCCTCTCAGCGGTAATATTACGTTTTAACACTATTCCTACCACGAGCGGTCAGTGATTTCTTTGAAAAATCGTAGAACTTTGAGGCACGGTCGCTTCTGAGATTCCTCGTGATTTTCTCGCAGCGTACGGATCGATAAATTAATCGATCGACATTTTTACCTCGTCCTCTTTCTCCTTAAGGATATATTTAGTACTCTTAAATCTGTCTGCAAAATGGCTGATAGGAATAGTGTTAAGGCGTACGCTGATTTTGCACTATTATGGTATTTTCAGTTTATCGCTGCAATCTTGATAACGCAGGATTCCGTTATTTTTATACACACGTTGTAAATATTTGCGCGCACTCGTTATCGCCTCTTTATTCTGATATTCGTTTTACTCGTCGCTTTAAAAAATTAATAAACATCTACACGGCGTGGAATTTGTTAAGGTTAAATAGGGTATAGCTGATTGAATCGAATGATTCACTCGACGGCCGTGGACATTTGATTTGCAATAATCTACGAACCTCGAAGAGCCGGTAGCTGATTAAGGACGAGGCACATAAATGGGACGTAACTTGGAAGCCGTCCGTGAGTTATGGCGGGTTAAAACGCGCGATAACGGCCTCTCGAAAGTGTTACGTCGTACGCGAGAGAATCTGCGAGTTCAATCCTTCTTTGTTCCGCGGCCTTGGGATCTGTTCGCATACCTGCTACTTATAGATACGCGACGCAACTGACGCGTACGTGAGCTATCATTATTGGCGAGTGCAGCTCCGTGCCGTTTCGAAAATATTTAACGCCTCACCTTACGATAACAACCGCGCGGCGGTGCGGAGTACCAGCAAAATGCAGTGGCGACAACACCCGACTCGCTGTGCGGCTTGTGGTGCGAATCTTTTAGAAACGCGATTCTCCTAAGCGAATATGGGGCGGGTAATGTATGGAAGTTTGCTCATATTCATGTCGCGGTATCAACCAACGAACAGTCCTGTCGGTTATGATAATCAACGAAGATACAATTATAGAGTCGTACTCAAAGTCGTGCTAAAGTGCAATAAGTAATGCGGTCGATTAAAAATTAATTGCCGCCGATTGACGTGTCAACCGATCGAAGCAATTCATTCGAGCCGCGAGAAAATGATTATTCATGGGATCGATGGCTATGCATTGGCATAGAGAAGTCTAGCGAGAAGGCTGAAAAGTATTCCGTGTATCTACTCCGGCACCATTACTGCCAAGACTACTCCATTCGCGTGCTTGTGCGCACAACTCGCGCGTTTTATCTACTGTTTATTACGTCGCCTCGCGCCTACCTTTTATTGCCTCGCGTCTCGACCGCGACGGGCGCGTCACCGCCTGCGCCCAGTTTGGACAGCTCGCTTGCAAATTAAACAATCTAATCTCGTACGGTCTACTTTCGAGGGTTTCCTGGTGAAAATAATCTTCGAGCGGATACGGCGATGCGGGATGGCAGTCGGAACGAGAGTACGAAGGTGGAAACGCGGCCTTGCAACGATGACGTTCTCCGGTGAAGCAGGTTGCTCCTGTCCGCGACCGTGCGCTTATTCAACAGCTTCCAGTCGTACGAGAGATCGCATAAAAACGCGCGGCACGACTTCGAAGCACGATCCTCTTATTACCGACCGTAGACGTTCCACTTTCCTATTCGTACGTTCGTGCATAACCCCTTTCCTAGCCTTTTCACGATCGCGTGCATGGTGCACCGATTTTTCTCGAATTCCGATCGACTTTGTGAAAAGCGATTGATTCTTTGACAGTCGTGATTTCGATGATAGAGAAATCTGGAGTATTCGCGTACTGATTCTATCAAAGACTCACTGGGGATTGAAAGAATGTGTTGGGTGTGTTTTATCGATTGTATGGAAGAAGGAACTTCTGAAAGTCCAGTATTTGCAATGGTATGGGGAATGCACGTCGATTTTGTTTTTAATCCTGAAGACCGCGTTATCGTTCGGACTTCCGGCTATCGCCTTGCAGCGTTGCAAATGCACTGCGCCAGTAAAGGCGCAGGCCAGGAGTGTGGAGATAAAGCGTGACGTCAATGCTAAATAACGTGTACGCTCGTAATATCTTTCGACGACGAATGCATCGACTTCTTCCTCGCACCAACGATCATGACGGACGTTCCCTCTGCGTTCGATCTTTAAGTGTGTTTTAATAATCGAGGTCGATGTCGGTGTCACGGTTTCACCTGACACGTGGCTAGTGTGCGATACTAACATGGTGATTCGAATTGCGTTGTTTATCGCTGTCCATCATTTTTAACATCCACCATGGAAGTCGCCTAGGCCAGAATCAATCGTTTAGACTGAAACCTCATATCGTGGATCTCGAATGCACACGATGCGATCAAACGCTCAAATCATTAGGCTTCCTATAAAAAGTCATTTTGTTCGTGAGCGGTGCAAAATAAATATTTATGAGTAAAGCGCGATTACGCTGGTTGGGCTATCGAGACCGGATCGCTTAAAAAAAAAGAAATTTGAGGATAATAATCGAGAAAAGTTTCCTATCCAATTTGCATCACAAATAATACAATCCTTTTCTAAGAACATACTGTTTAAAACGGGATTTAAATTGCCGGGATAATAGTATGAATAATCGGCCGGAGAGATTGCGTTAATGAGAGATAGAGTAGATATGCCGGTTTTATTAATTGGTTTTTGATATTAATTTTAATATATCTCCACCCATCATTTATTCCGCAAAGCGGTTTATAAATTGCCGAAAATGCAGTGCGTCCAATATGCAAGAAAATGAGATGTAAAAAATGGAACATTATTATTCACTCGCCGAGTTTCATTAATCGATGCCCAGGAGCACTCAATTAGTCACCGCGTATAAAGATATCTTAATCCAACTTTTAGTTTAATCGGATACTTTACGAGACGGATTCTGGATAGCGCGAATTTTAGTTCGAAACTCCAATCACAAGCATTTTCGAGGACTTTCGCCACCGATCCTTTGCCACCGCTTTATTAATTCCTCAGGCACGCGCGATTGAGCAGCGTTTTTTTTTTTTTTTTCATTGCACCACCATGCTAGT
Source organism: Ampulex compressa (assembly GCA_038496175.1). Taxonomy (NCBI): domain Eukaryota; kingdom Metazoa; phylum Arthropoda; class Insecta; order Hymenoptera; family Ampulicidae; genus Ampulex; species Ampulex compressa. The sequence goes on from JBCFXI010001262.1 coordinate 6,877, forward strand.
CGGTTTGAAAAGTAGCGGCCTCATGGCTCCGTCTTATTTGGGTAGCGGGCTTGCTCGTGGAATATTCAATTAGCGACTTGCGAAACGCGTTAAACGTCTTTACCTTGCCTTGGCGAGCGTGAACGTGCAAGATGTGAGCACTTATCGCGCGTTCTCATGTCAATCGGCCGGACTCATCGGCCACGATACGCCGGCTGCACGTTTTGCGGATAATTACGGCGCTGATAATTACACATTAGCAGCGACGGTTTTTTGCAACTCCCTCGCGTAAGATCCGCGTAATCGTACGGTAAAGGTCATTTTTCCTGGCTCCGCATGACTCGCAATACAGCCGCAAGAACGACGATACAGAGCCGGCAAAGTATTGTTTCCTTTTTACGTCCCGCGAGCGTGGCTTCGTGTCATAGGCGAGGCCGCGATCGGGCGGCTATGGGCGACGAATAAAATCGATTCGCAGTTCGGAGCGGCAAGCTGGGAAATGTTATTTGGCCGTCGCGTAATTAACTGAGGATTTATTTGCTAACGGCGCACGTGGGAACAATCGCGGTTGCTTCTGGTATCGCCGCAATCACGACTCGATTGTCCATTGATATTCTATCTTTGCGAAAATGTATACGCAGCGCCATAAAAGGCGACGCATTGAGCGCCGTTGATTTTTCCGAGAATCTCAATGGGCGGATGCGCAGGGCCGTTGAAACGGATGTTGAACGCACGGGTGGCCGTAATGCACGTCGCGATGGAAATGGAGAAATTTAAGCGCCGCTTTGCCGGATCCTTAATCGATGCGCGGCCCCGGCGATTTGCGAGGACGTCAGTATCGTCGACGCGCCATTATGCCCACTGGTATCGGTAAATTTGCCTGAATTACCGACAAATAACAGGTATGACCGCCAGGCATGCACCTGTCCGCCCACATATAACGGTTGCGATAATCATCGATGGAGTTACACTCGGCTTCCTTCCGTTCTTTCCTAGCAAGGACAGGGGTCACCTACGAATCGTGCTGAGTTTATGGAAACGACGTCTCGTGACTTGCTACTCCCCGAGAGTCAGACTTTATGGAGATATAAAATGATTATGTAAACAATGCGTTCCGAGTTTCGCTTGCGCAATAATTGCTAAGAATCGTATTCTTTATTTTTTTTTCCGTTATCGTTACCGCGAAAGGCGGAGGCGAACGATTTTTTTTTTTTTTTTGCAGAGATACGTTCGCACGAAACGTAAAGGTATTTTCCGATAATTGTGATATAAAATTCGCCGATGCTCGGTCGTTCTAGGGTTATAAAAATTCACGAGCGGAATATTTTTGGCCCCTCGCAAGTGGACGTGCTTTATTATGGCGGCCATAAACACACTTTCACTCGTGCCAAACCAATCGCGGTTCCTAGTCGCGTTTCTATTATTATTTCTCCGATTATCGAGTTTACGAGGCCGTTAACATTATTCATAGAACAATGCTTGACATTGGGAAACTTTGTGCAGGGTGTATTACCGTGGGTTGCTGTTTAAATAACCACACTGGGCCGTGTGCGAGCGCGAAACTAACGTCTGTCTTTCTTGCAATTCAATACTTTTCACATCAACAACTCGGTAGTCGATCTTTGACTACATCGGTCCAGTTTTTTTTATCGATCTTTTTTCCTGAGCTCCACACAGCGTAAATTTTTTGCTTCCTATTTTTACGTAATAAGTCTGAAGTACAACCTTGAAAACTTTATAGTTGAGTCATCCTATTATTGAGTCATCTTAAAAGTTAGTCATAAAAAACACATTCGTGATAACAGCCACGAATGGTAATATGTCCAGCATCTGATCTTCCTAGAAATCGGTATGCTAATGCAGAACTAGGAAAAGTCAGACAACACGGAAAAAAAGCTGGTAAACGATTCTCGACAAAAGAAGCATTTAACCGTATCAAACGAGGATAGTAAAGAGAATACATGGTCGGTGGCGACAGCTTTCGAAAACCCGTATAATTTTAGTTGGACGATTTTCTATAGTCGCTCTACTAAAGGCGCGATTTTTTGACCCATATTCCATGCTCGATGAACCACGGAGTGGAGGTGCACGACCATAACATTTTAACCATTCGACTATGGTCGCGAGTTTTTCCCCATTGTCAGTACGGATATTGACTGGCGGTGGACTGACACGTACACGTCCGACAAAGCCGGAATACCTTTATTTTATTAATAGTGATGGCTCAGACGGTGCACGCAACGCGGCCATGTATATTTATGCAGGTACGTACTTATTCATTCTCTTCGAACGTTTGCAAACCGCCGCTGATTATTCATAACATCGTCGACTTCGATGCACCCGTGTCACCTCGCGAGGGCCAACGTTTTCAGGGAGATCGATGTATCGGCTTATTGAGGACAGCTCCCGTGCGAATATTTCGCGCACGCGAAATACGAGAGCGGCGTGGAGACCCAGTTATAAATCGTCTTTGGAATATCAGCCTGATAAGAACATCGAACGAGGAATATCGGCTATCCTTCTGTGTATAAATTTAACAGTAGTCGATCGATCGAGGTATTTCTAGACTTTGTCAAACGTCCATCCTCGTCGGGTATGAATTAAAAATACGCTTTTCTTGCGACGTGCTTTCCTCACACCTATCGTATTTTTATTCATTGCGAAAAAAACTGTTGTATTTAGAACGAATTATCGTTGGTCAACGATAAAGCCTGAAATAAACTTTGATGAGCTTTTCATTCAAAGATCTATTTCCATGATATCAACTTTGCAATAATTTATGAATCGGAAAAGTGATGGCCAATCATTTCAAAATTCTTCCCCAGTTAAAGGTTGGAATATAAGTTTGGACAATAATTTCTAAGGTTTCCTGGCGTACTTTTATTTTAACGAATGAAGGATTAGTTTCGAACGAAAGATTAGTCGAAATTATGCTCAGCTCCTCGACTCTACGTATTTGTATTTTTTGTATCAGGACAAGACTCTTTTTATATTAAACCACTATTCAATTATCTTCGACGTACTTTTACTATTAGAGACAAGGCGGAACGATTAAAACGTGTTCTCCACAATGCACGTTCGTCGCTTCAGGCGCCGAGATCAAAGATAACGCATTCGCTCTAAGAACTCACTTTATCAAAACCACGCAGCTCAATTCAGCGATTATCCTCGATTCAGATCAATTTCGAGATAAATCTTGTAACCATCGGCGGGGCACGTCAATTTAACCCTTTCGATGCTGTATCTTTCGCCAATAGAATTTCGGAACACGAACAGTCGAATCGCGAACATGGCGCTAGTGCATATGTCAGATACCACGTGCCATACACTTTACTGCACGGAGCGCCTCATATTTGGTACTTTGTAACGTAATGTAAACCACGGGCGAACCATCCGTAAACAAAGGATCAAAGATCAGTGGCAAGCGAGCTAAAAAGGCCATGCCGCGCTCGGCTAAGATATAAATCACGGCTGGCAATGTTTTCCATAGGTAGTCCAATTTCAATTTTCGTATCACGGCGAGAGCCTGTCTCTATGAACAATGCAACCAAATATATCAACACCTATTACACCGTCCATGACCATAAGCTTCTGCGCAGTGTACGATCCTCCATTTACAAGCATTGCCACGTGCGAGTAAATTGAATCATTAAAAATTTTAAACTCAGGACCGACGTTCTTCCGACATAAATCATCCAAAAAAGACTATAGCCACCCATTGGACGCAGGTAGCTTTATACATCGAGCGACCATAATCACTTATACTGTCCAAGGGTTAAAGCTTCACCACCCAAAAAAAAAAAAAAAAAAATACCTGGGACGGAGTAAGGAACGTTTTGCGGTTGGGGCGCCCAATAGGCCTGGCTGATCGCCGGATAGTGGCTCTTGGTACCAAAGCTGGGCCCAGTGGTGTACTGCTTCCGGCTCTTCATCGCCATCGTCGGCGGTTCAAACAGCACGTGCACGTAGGGCTGCTGATTCGAGCCGGCCGGATTCGTGGGTTCGGCCGTCCTTGTACCCGGATTCCGCGTGTCCAGGAGCATTCGTAACGGGAGCGAAAGCGTCCTGGAGATCGTTTCAGCCCTCCCTCGCTTCAGGCCCCCTGCCTTTTCCGCATCTCACCGCGGAGTGAAAGGCCGCCTCCTAGCCGGTGCCCCCGCGATCGTGGCACGCCGTGAGGAACGTTGCACGGAGAGGACCACGTGCTCACCAGCGGGCCCTCGTCGATCGCTGGTAATCGAGAATCTCCTTACGTAATTCGCGCCGCTTACGCAATGAGCCCGAGTGACAATCGGGATGATCAACAATAACAGCGGCTGGTGACGCCGCCGGGCGAAGCTACGCACTGGCGATCGACACCGGCTCCTTCCATCGGTCAGAACGCACCGCGCGCTCCTCCGCGTTTATTCACTTCTCGTCGCTGACACGAGGGATGAAGAAAAGAGAGGAATACGGTGCTGACTTCTTTCACTTTCCTCGCGATGCTTGGATTTGATAGGTATCCTTTAAGGGTTATCCGGAATCACGGGGTGAGCGACACTTTTTGACACTTGAGGGAATGTTAGGATGAGAGGTTAGAGTCGAAGAGGGCGGCTTTCTTTGGAGATTTGAGAGGTTATATTCCTCGATCGAAGGCTTTCTATAATGTACCCTGGAGATGATTTCGGAGCACTTGGTCTACGTACATGTCATAGCGTATATGTCACTTGGAGATCTCCAGGAGCGATGGGTTCGCATCGGGATGGAAGTTCGTATCCGCGCGCTAAGGGAATGCACCGGCGAGTATCGTCGCGTGAATCGATCGATGCTATCGTTACATCAGACTCGTGGACATTCCGTCCACTGGTGGTCACGAGCGGCCGTCCGGCTTGAGAACCGGGGGGCTTTAGTTCGACGCGGAAAGTCGAGCACTCGAAAATAGCCGCGTCGCTGTTCTCGCTCTTCCTGGAACTCGTGCTCGCGGTGCTCGCGAATAGCGTCGGTGACAGTTCCGCACAGCACGATTCACGGTTGTCGATCCGCGAGGAGCAAATCTCCGCTTCTCGAACCCGACTTTCCAGGAAACTTGGAGAACCAGTCGTCGCCCCGAGCCGCGCACGTGCGCGTCTACGCGCGGCGGAGGAGATCGATACCTCGACTTCCTCGAGCACCGGGAAGCCTCGTAGCCGCGGTATTATTATTGGTCGAAACAATGACGAACTAATCACCACGCTCAGATCGCACACGCGGTACCATTCGAACGGTACGTGTAAAACGAAGAAGCTCGATTTCCTCGAGGACAACCTTCCGGGCTCGATCGTCAGCCTCGACGTCACGGTGCTACTCTGCACTTTCGCGGCAGCTCGTATCGCGCACGCGCGTATCGTACGTACGGCGGAAGAGACCGATGTCTCGACCGGTCGTCGCGGGCGGACGTTGGTGCGCAGCTCGCCGTTGCTCGACACTCAACAAGTGAGAGAACCGGCGCCCGAGCGGAGCTTCCACCGCCGTTCGCCACTTCGTGCCTCTCCGCATACTCACGACGACCGTTCTCCCTTCCCCGACCCGTTCTCCCTCCCTCGCCTGTTTTCGCTCGAGCTCGCTCCTGCTTCGACCGCTCGCGCTCTCCTACTTCTTCCTGTCCCTCCTGCACTTCCGCCTCCGCCCTCCGCCGCCATTATCGGCACACCGTGATACCGGCGATCGCGTCCTTTTTTTTTCCCTCGCTTCTCAGCAGAAGAAACTTTGACCTTTGATTTATTAACCTGGATCGCGTTTTTTTTTTTGTTGTTTGGTTGTTCATTTTTTTTTTTTTTTTTTTTCATTGCGATCGTTTGATCAGCCGTTTTAATGATTTAACATTGAATGTGGTACGATTGGTGGGTTATTTCTTGGAGAACTTGTATAATTATGTCAGAAGTATTGTTTTTTTTTAGAGTGTTTTTTTTGATTTTATTGCGGTGTGTGGATGGGTATATTGATCTCTTTGTAGTTTTTTTTTTTTTAATATACGTGGGATGTGGGAATGAATATGCATGGTGGCCGGTGGTTTTAGTGTGATGTATATTGATGTATATACAGATCGTTTGATATAAGTGGCTGCAAAATTGATAAAGTTCGCTAGCTTTTTTTTTTCAACCGCCTGTAAAGGTATTTGCGTAAATAAGGAGATGTCTGGAGTAACTGTAGTATTGGGGTATTAAACGCGTTTTTCTTCGACAGCTAAGATAGCCGTGAAAACCTGTGATTATCCGCGACTTTTTTTTTCCCTCGATTCGTTGACGGAGAAATGACGATTCTTCGAATCCTATCGCGATACGGAGTTTCCTGGAACGAATGACGTCCTTGCACGAGTCGTCCTATACGCTTCGTCTCCGCGCTTCACGCCTGCTTTCGGCTTTCCGCTTTTCGGGGACGAGAGAGAGAGAGAGAGAGAGAGAGAGAGAGAGAGAGAGAGAGAGAGGGAGAGAGAGGCGAAGAGCACCGACGAGCGAGCCAACAGCTGGTCGCGCGAATGCGACGAGGAGTGCACGTGACTCGTTTGATGCGACAGGCGCGAAATGTTACGAAACGAGCGAAATACCCGATTCTCTGTGACAGGGTTCAATCGGTGTTACGCAAAGATTACGGAGCGGTTGTTTGTTCGCCGTCGCAGAGCGCAAAGGCCAGACGTTTGGTTTCCTTCGTACGACTTCTTAAGTACACGTTTATGAGTCTCGAGTGTGTTGCCATGCACCCGTGGCCGATGTTACTGCACGTGCAACTAGGAGCTTTAGAAGGCATTCATTACCGAGACTTCCTCGAAGATACGCGGCTACGATCCTTTTTCCAAATAACACGATGCTCCAATAATAGGATTCGCTATTAATTACCTTCATCACGCACCGCATCGGTCCCCGATTTCTCCACGACACACACTCCAAGTAGAATGATCGTGCATTCAAATTAACGAGTTTACCTTATACGCTGCCGTGCCTTTGGCAATGCTCCATTTCCGCCCTGATTCCTTTCCTCGAATTAGCCATCGTGCACTCTTAAATCCGCGCATTATCGAGACCGTGCCGCAAATAATCCGATCGCGCGCCACTAATTCGCACGCTTCATTTCCACTTTCCGATACAGCCAAAGAGGCCAGAGGCGCGATCTTCGAATTGGCGCACCGCTATTCAGCCTGACGTAACGACTTCGAGCGAACCGGGGCTTTCTTCGATACTCAGCGAGACGATTTCACCACGCTCAAGTTCAACGCGCACGCGGATCTGCAAAGGCCATCGGGCGAGCGAGGAGCGTGGACGCGAGCGAAACACTCGGCGTTTAGCGAGGCCCGCGATTCGCATAATTCGAGCGAAATGCAGGCCAATAACGCGTGACCGCTTGGCGTGCGTCACGTCACTTGCCGAACGGAACGAATCGGTTGCACGTGCATCGACGATACCGCGGGATCTCGGCTATCCTGGTCACGAACTCCTTGTTTCCATCGGCCGGGATTCGCCCGTGCGGCTCTGACTCACTACCAGCATGCGGCGCACTCCTCGCACAGAAATTACTCGCGAAAATGGGCACAGCATTGTTTCGCGTACGTATTTCGCGCCAGGAGCTATTTCACGATAGACCGCCCGGGATAATCGCCAAACGTTTGCTGCTCCGTGCGATACGTGGATAAAAAGCGCTCTCCTGCGCGGAAAGGGGCGAATGTTTGGTATCGCGATACGTGGAAAATGAACCTGTTAGGCTTCAAACGAAATTGAGCTCCATCGTTTTCCGGGCACTGGATTTTATAATATTGATCCGATATTTTATTGCGCGTATCCTGCTTTGTTCGTTGATTAATAATTTACCTGGAATCGGGTAAATTGTTCCATTAGGATTTCGAAGTAAATCGACACCGATGATTACTTTTATTTATGGTTTATAATTTCTGGAAAGAGCGTTGGTACCGCGTACAATGTAGATATTGAGTTTGCTCGCGGAGCGATGGTGTGCGTACGAGTTTTGTCGTTTAAACAACATTCCAATATGCATTTATCGCGATCACAGTCGTGGGATATGTAATTAGAACCGCCGACAGCTTTCGATGTAATCGAGGTTTTTACGAGGAAGGGTATTAGCCAACCCCTTTATGTAGCCTTTTGCGAAAGGGGCGCGTTCCCTCTCCAGAGGGGGATAAAATATGCAAGAAGTACGAAAATTCAGTATACCAAAAAACACGCATACATAACTACGATTCGTATGACCCCAAGCTCGACCAAGCTTCATTTTTCAAGTTTCATTAGAATCGTTGCGCTACTCGATTCGTCATCAACGTTTCACACCCATGCGCCCGATTATTCAGCCTAGATTCCATCACGAGCTCTACCCAATGCTCGCCACATACAAATTCCACCTGACAAGTGCCACGTGTTCGTGCGCTTAGAGTTAACTTTGGTCATCGATAGCTCGAGGTGTGTCGGCTCATCCTGCCAAGAGGATTCCGGTTAATGGGCACTCCGGTGCAACGAGCAAAGCAGAGAAATTCCGAGGCATCCAGGGAGATCCGTTACTCCTTTCCGCGAAGTGAATGCAAACGCGCATTTTCCGAGGCGTGCTCGCGAAACAGCGGGGCCAATTCGACGATCGCTGTTAAACTCGTTCGAGGCCTTCTCCTTCGTCCCGATCGGCCGATCGATATTCCTAGTAGTCGCGGCGCTAAACGGGCGCGAGGTATGTGCACGGCCAAGAATATAATTGCGCTTGTTTACGAGGAGGATTCGGTGCCAACGGACGGCGAGCAGCGGTGACTCACGGGCCCTCACGATTATCGCGGAGCGCTTGTCGTATGTAGGTAGCCGTTTGATGCCTGCGCCAGAGAGATATTCTCCCCGCGGCACGTCGTGGGAGTTGCCTCGCCGGAACTTTCGACGATCCGGCAAAAACTCCCCCGGCCAAAGCCGCCGGCGGAGGCGGTTTTGCCCAAAATTTTCCCGGCTAGTTCGCCAACTGCCCTCCCTCGCGTTTCTTACCGACATTTACATATTCTCGTAATATTTCTGCGCCCTTTTTACTCCCCGGCAGCCCGAGGACGGCGAGTTTAAATTTCTTTCGACGTATCGCCCCTTCTCCGCTTTCTGACTGTATTACATCCGTGTATCGACAGCCGGAGAGCAGCCATTTTTCTTTGTACCTCCCGGTAATTGGCTCGGAATGTTTAAGATCCCATTCGAAGCGTGGAAGGAAGATGAGCTTCGATCCTGATATTACGTCTGTCGTGGAATCAAAGTACGCTGCTGAATGGCTATTTAAATGGTTATTACGTAGGTGTGGGTATTGTATATGTATATCCTTTCTGATTACGCGCCGCGAATTTGCATGTAATCATAGAATCGCGTAATAGATGCCGAAGATGCGGCAGCAAAAAGTGTCGAGTACGAGGCGATAAACAGTGCGACATGCGCCAGGCGGTAACAAGCCCGTGCAAAAGGTGGCGGGTTAATGCGTCGCAGATTCCGGACCGTCAAAGCATCAAACGGAGCCGCCAAAGCGGGTTTCTCGTATCTCGGCGCATATCTGACAATAAGCGTGAGGTTTCGGTGAGGTGCCTAAGCGCGAGGAGGATGTGTAGCAGATTTTGAGACGAAAATGACGTCCGATCATTGCATTTGTAACTCATCCCTTCTCGCTGCTATGCACGACAACCTGACTATTTTCTCCAATGTATATTATACTCCTATAACGCAGCCTTGCTCTTAATACGTACGTATTTAACTCGATACGCGTAAAACCGAGGGAAATTCTATCCATCCTATCTCGTAAAATTATCGCACCGAGACTGGCATCCTACTCTCCTTCATTTATTATCTCATAAATCACAGCCGAGTTTTATCGCCTAAACGCCATTTCCTGCGATGAGTATACCAGTTTTAGATATCTCCGGATTGCCCCGTTAGCGTAAGGTCCGCTCGAGGAGAGCGCACGGTCGTTCCTCGCGTCCAACTTTATTCCGCGAAGCGCAGAAAAATGTAATTAAAATACTCCCTGCATTCGCGAGTAAACCGAAGCGCGAGGAAGTAACGATTTTCGATTCGCCTCGTAGATAATGTATTAGTTTGTCCCAAATGTTTTTCCGTATCTGTTTTCCTTATCTGCGCGCAGCTGCTGTTGCTGGCAATGTTTCCACAAACAAGAAATCTAATCTCTCAAATGTTGTATTCTTCGTCTTCCGCCATCTTCTATCTATATGTCTATCTATATATCGATACGTAGCTCAATAAAATAACACGATACAAAGAATGTGCACCTATTATTTCCTTATAAAACATTCCACAAACAAGAAATCTAATCTCTCAAATGTTGTATTCTTTGTCTTCCGCCATCTTCTATCTATATGTCTATCCATATATCGATACATAGCTCAATAAAATAACACGATACAAAGAATGTGCACCTATTATTTCCTTATAAAACATTCCACAAACAAGAAATCTAATCTCTCAAATGTTGTATTCTTTGTTTTCCGCCATCTTCTATCTATATATCTATCTATATATCGATACGTAGCTCAATAAAATAACACGATACAAACAATGTGCACCTATTATTTCCTTATAAAACGAGAGAAACCTTTGCGATAGCCTGATATTTCTTTCGAGCCTCGAAGCAGGGGCACCGAGCTACGTAAATTCGAACGAGGAAAGATACGGCACATCTGTCTTTGCGAGTGGTGCGTTTAAGGTTCGGGTCCACTGGCGATCCGTGGCTCGCGACGTTTAAAAATAATCAGGCCGACGAACGGCGGATTGATCTTTTGCCGAACTATTGAATTATTTAGGAGGGAGGCCGCGCCAGGTCTTATGCAACGCAGATTTTTAGGCCGGCCGAGGCGCCCGTGCCAAATATGCGTCATCATTAAGATGCCGTTTGTAATCCGGGAAACGTGGTAGGCTCTGTACCAGCGTAAACAGTTGTTAAACCCGCGCTCGACCGCCGCACAGTGGTAAACGTTTCGATTCTGGGCGGACAATGTTATTGTCGTAGAAGCTATATTCTCTCGATACTCGATCATTACGATTCGAATATTTAATATATTTACGAGGAAAGAATTTTATCAAGAAGATCCTTTTATTTTACTAATATATACATTTTTTATTTTTAAAAAGTAAGTAACGCAAAAATGACTCGGTTGTTTAAGCATAATGTAAAAATGTTTAAAAAAATGTTTACTAAAAATAGTGAAATTCTTCATCTTCTTCCTCGATTTGCAACGCGCAGTGAATTTAGAGAAAAAGGAAATACCGAGTATAACTGTTAGAACCGTTTGTTTGGGTATATTTATTAATATATTTCTTTAATCGACCGTGTTTTGGAATGATCGAAGAATATTATTTTTGTCCAGCTAGAATTAGTTTTTACCACCGTCCGTCGCCGTGCTTCAACGCCGAAAACATCGATAAATCGAACGCCGTTCGGTATTCCTCGCTTTTGGCCGTTTCATCCATGCCGTATTTTGTTCCGCAAATTAACTCTGCTCGGTGCCCGTTGTCGACTTACGGCCCCCGCGTTGACAAACTGCGATCGCCGCAGTCACCGCGGTGAAATTCATTTCGGGCCATGTCGGTTTTAGTTCTCAAAAATATTTTGCTTAATTCCAGCAACGCTCTGCCCCGCAGACATTCGCTGCGATATTTCGTAATTCGCGAGTTTGTTTGTCCGCCATCGAGCACTAAGGCCCGTACGTATTTTGCCGCCTACCGTTTAAATTAGTTTTTCGATTGTAAAGACTGGCGATGGGACATTGTAAATGTTGTGGTGCTCAATGTTTGTTAAAGCGCATTGTGTCGTGCTGGATTAACAAGGGAGGAATAACGAGTGAGAAAAATTCAAAGGTGAAGACGAAGTTTCTACTCGAGTTATTTTCACCGAAGTATAAATCTTTATCCTCTATACTGTCGTAGCTTATACAAAAAGAAATCATTTTTGCATATAACATAAATGTATTTTATTTGTATGGTATCGGAGCTTTTAATGTTCCTTCAGATTTGCACGTCTATGGATTACAATAGCTGCGTTAATGAAGTCTCACAGAGCCAGAGTTAAGTTTATCGCGAGACTTACGTAACAGCCGCCTTCATTCGTACTTCGACTATTCCGCACTAATTCTCGAGCATTGCGTTGGAAAATATGATCGTCTAAATGCGGTCTTCCATTTTGCGTATTACGCGTATACCGCGATTTACAATCCGGCTCTAGACTCAAGCCGCATCCCGCTCGTCTAAATAAAACCGCTCGAAAGCGCTTTCCTGCGGATGCATACGAGATTAAGTAAGCGGCCGGGCATTTGCTCGAATGGTCTATCGTCACCTTCATTCAACGGCTCATTGTGCCTTCACGATTTTGCACGGCATAATAAATTGACGGAATTGCATACAATACTAATTTCGTATATCATTTCAGTCCGCGGGCTCACTATTCGCTACGACAGCCCAATGCGGTGTTCCACCAAACTTTGGCACGCGTACTTTATACGATATCCAGGGAGTAGCGAATAAAGCGCGCAAAATATTTTCCTAAATCTCGATCGTTCCTTCGCCAATGTTGTTTTTCCCAACAAACATCGCGCGGCAAATACATGCGGAATAAACTCAACGCCTCGATCGCGAATAATATTTCCTAGTGGGCCTTCGAGGAAGTCGAAGCACCTTTTCGACTCTCCAAACAAGCCGCAAAACAAGTCTCTCACTTTTTACTCGGTGTTCGAATAAAACAGCGATGTAGCTTCCTTTTATACTTTCTGGACCACGTGTTCCAAGCTAAATAGCTTTATCGGACCGATAATAAAGGAGAGTAAAGAATAGATTATCGAGCTACCCTTTACTATGCAGAAGAGGAGATTTGGATGATACGAGGGATCGTTACCTCCCGCGTTTATAAGCCGGATTTTCGCGAGATATCCATGAAAATCTCTGTACGAGGCGGCTTTGTCGGCGAAAGGGAGGAGAGCACGGAGAGGAAGGCATAGTTTGAGCGACAACTACCGGTAGATCTGCGGAGGCCACGAGGTCATCGCTACCATCGACGTTTCATGGATATTTGTGGCCTGTCCCCGACGGACGACGGCGACGATGCATTATTTATACGCCCTGGTATATTGTATATCGCATATATTGTCATCAACGACCCGGCACATTATCGCCGGGGATTTGCGTGTGCATCGTTCCACGTGGGAGTCGCGAATCGGCGTGCGTGACGATCCCTACACAAGGGTCTTATTGTTTCTCTCTTTTGTGCGATTCATTTTTGGCACCGACCGCCAAGATCATTTAGCCCACCACCTACCGATTCTGGCATTTCGATGTTTGAAACCTGCAAACGCCGTATTTCACGTGCGCTCCTCGATCATTGGTGGAACTTGTTTTTTATTGGATCGTTTTTTAGGTCGAGTGAAAATATGATAAAAAGAAATACCTGTTCGTAAAACATTGGGAGTCATCGGCATTGCTGTTTGAGAGAGCGAAAGATAGTGGATAGCGTTTGATTGTTTACACGTTATCTCCGTTTTGAAAACTTGCTTCAGTTTTGAGAGGTACTTGAACGTAGTGTTTAATAATCGCACTTGTGGGAAGAGAATGAATAAACGTTGGTTCTTTTACTTCCACCGCGAGATTATTAGACTGCTACATTTTTTCTGTCTATATTATTCATTTATTTAAATTTCGCGGCCTTGTTTGTCGTCCAGAGATGATCGTTAATGGATTAATATTTCACATCGATCGATAGTTTAATCGTAGCTACCTAAATGCTAAAGTTTATTGTTTCATGTAGGTTTCAGCTATTGCAAACGCATTACACAAGTGTCCGTGGTATTTATTTATCCGCGAGATGAATAATCAAGAAGAAGACTTAATATGCAAGCTGACAGCAATAACATCGAATACAATGAACTCAAGAATTTTACATATCGAGCTACGATAATCATTAATTCAAAGAAACGTATAGAGTTCCCGTGTACTCAACAGCCTTGGTAGCTTCGAATATTCCATTAGCGGTAGATCATAAAAAGATTATACGATTGGTTGGCGGACATGAAGTAGGCGAGCAACGCGACTTCGAGGGACACGACTTCAATCGGGCCTAACGAGATCAATGTACGGAAGTCTGATTCTAAATACGTAGTTTCAAGACTTACGCGTTATTCACTTATTTCAACATAGCGCTCGTATCCTAGTATAGGTGTCCTGGCTCGCCACGTTCCGCAAAAGTAGGTCAATGAGTTCTGCGCCTTAGATAAAAAGAACCTTTCGATATTCACAATGACGAAGGCAAATTCACGCGCCATCCACCAACCTCGAGGTTCACGAATCGTCCAACGTACCGCAGCATTAACGAATCGACGCGGTTTAAAGGATGCCCCCGGAACCGAAGAAACTTTTGTTTTGAACTTTAAAAACCGAATGAGCAGGCAAACAAGTTAATCTCCCTCCGACGCTTTTCCCGCCCTCAGATGCACCCACTGCAAGCCATCTTCGCGCGTCAAAGCTCGCATTATCGATAAACAATGATCCGGTTGAGATGCGTAAACCCAGGAGAGGTGTGCACCAGCACGTTGCGTTATTCACGGCGCGCTTAATTAACCGCCAGGCTATCCTCGAGGTGCGCTCTTTTTCCATCGAGTCCCCGCCAGGCTCGATTCCTCCCCTGAATTAATATCGCAACTCGGACTCGCGGAAAAATTGACGCCGATCGGCCTTCCAGAAATTCGTAAATCATCGATTCGCTCTCGAGGCCGGTCAAACGCTTCGAATCGGTAAGTGGCGCGAATAATTAGCATTTTGCGCCAGGAGCCGATAAATCCGCTCGGTTTTACGCAGGGCTTTCGGGGCCGACCTAATTTCGCGATATCGGTAATATTCCGGAGGGCGTTCGTGGTAACTAACAACGTTCACGTTCGATTTCTCGCGGATAAGCTCCCCGGCTGATTAGAAGCCATTCGAGCCGGCGATATGTCCGCCCGTCGGAATGGATAGCTCGGCATTACGTGTTCCTACGTGTCGCCGTAATGAATGCGATTCCTTCTATGCATTGTACTTGGCAACGATTGCACGACGCCGCGCACCGATAAACCGATCTGTCGGCGAAGTTCCTGGGATTTCGGGCGTTATTAGTTTGTCTCGTGTTCCTGGCACCGCCTCCCGGCCCTTTACGGTCCAGCGTTTTCCTCGGCTTGCGCTGGACGCCGGTGTAAATTGTGATTTAAATTCGCGGGATAATAAGCCCGCATTTATGGCCCGTAATACGCATGTCGTCGGGAAGGAGTGGTTAAAGGAAAAAACCTTGCGGCACGGTGTTTCCACAGGTTGGAGCACTGGATGCGACTTGTAATTTAAATTTTTATCACGATAAGCCAGCGTGTACGGCGCGTAATGGTAAATTCTGATAAAACGTGCTCGAATAGAGAGCCTCGGAGTTCAATGTCTTCGTTGGAGAGCAATGCGCGGATTCTATGTACGACTTTACGTATATTTTCGCAATGGAAAAAATATTCGGGTGTTTTTCGAGAGTTACCTCGAATGAGACACGCGTATTTTTCTTTTTTTTTTTTTTTTTTTGGAAAGATAATTCTGCTCATTATTCAGACTGTTGAGTCAAATATGTGTGTGCGGGCAATTTATGTCGGTCAAGTTTGATATCGCCTCGTTTTCAAGTAGCCCGACTCCTTTATTCTGCTTACCCGTTTTGTGGCACGATGAAGCTCCGATGAGAAGTCCCTGTTCTCCCTTCCCCCATTCTCGTCGATCGGGCAGATTGCCAGTATCACGAGGCGAAAGATTCCGGTCAAAATTGAATCGAGGCGTTTCCCGCGTGCCCCTGATTTTTCCATCGATTTTCCCGCGGGTGTAATTACGCGGCCCCTCGAGGAGCGAGTATTTATACTGGCGGGGGCTCTTGGGGACTATTCTCGTACAATGGCGATGGAGGAAGCTCGACGGATGGAGAAGCAGATCACCAGACGCTACGAACCTTCTTCCGGCCTTGCCTTGTACAGGACGATTCTAAAACGGGAGGCCAACTCCCATCGAGCTTTACGATGCTCGTCTTGAAGGTGAAAAATGTTCCATAATTATAGATACCGGGACTTGGCTAGGGCCACCGTTTAGCAGCGCGTAGAACATCCAGATTCGTGTGCTTCTCGTTGTCTCCATAATGTTCCTCGTAACGTGCACAGTGGAGGGTCTTTAATTTGAAATATAGCTGGAATGGTTTTACGAGAAATAGTCCGAGTAGCTGATGCCTAATATTAAACGAACAGCCTCTTTTCGAGCTGCGATGAATTTTTATGCGGAATAATGACTCGCAAGGAGCCTGGATGGTGCTCGATGAATATGGGAGATTTTATTCCTTCGAAATTGATCCCTATTTTAGGATCATCTCGCGTATCTTACGAGGGTCAAGCGCCTTAACCGAGCGACGAGGTCGCCTGTATTTCTCGCCAAATCATGTTGTTATAGGTCGAAGAGCAACGTCGTCTTTACGATCGGCTTATAGTTTCACAATATAAAAGGCAACGTTATCCCGGCCGAACGTAAATTTCCCATTGTAATGCACCCTGGTAATCCCGAGAAATATGAAGAGTGGCCCTGATCCATTATCTCGTTAAAACTTTGATGCAGGTTTTTCGAATCGCAAGCAGCCTTTAGCGCATCGCTAAATTGAACGACTCAACGACAAATGGTGCCTTTTTGCGAAGCGAAATAAAAAACATGCTCATACATCGGTAATCGTGTATTCACAATGAAGATTAATTATATTCGAATGATATAAACATGTCCTTAGACCATCCTTCGGTTATTAAAATCAGTTTTACCATGATACATCCTTAGTTCCCTCAATGCCCTCGCAGAGACGTCTTTTAACAAGGAATTACCATATCACTTTCCCGGGGCAACGACCTTCTCGAATTGCATCGACGCGTTACATTAATGCGACCGATCGATGCCGCACACTTTATCGGTGCAGATTTTCGATTCCCTCAAATTATCCCGCCTTTTAACTTTACTCTGTAATGCTATCAGTATCCAAATTCGTATAACCAGGTCGCGATGCGAGGCATGCCCTTTGTTGCACAGCACGGCGAGACGGATTGAGACACGAAATTGCTCTGATGGCAGGTTCGAAGAGGCGATAACTTCTCGATCGATACCCTCCCGCGAGGAAGGGGCTTTCGGTTCGTCGTACGACCAGCTTGTTGGGATTCTTTCCGGCGATTGGTTTTACATCTCCGCCGGGGTCAAGCGTATTAACCGCGACAACGGCGCCGTTCGATTTTCCACCTCCGACCCCGTGGTCTCGGCTTAGCAGGATAACGCCGCGCTCCTTGCCCCCACCTTCGAGCAGGGCCACGGCTTTAACTTCCCTACACCGGCTGGTAACGACGCGTTTTATACCCTACGTAAGCTCAATGACGTTATTTCGTCGGGTCGTAACTAGATCGTAGGGGTCGCGGGAAGGGACGTCGATGAGAGACACTCTTTGCATGGAAAATACTAAACGCTCGTCGGCGACTGGGAAGATTCGCATTACCGCCATGATAGCCGAGAAAACGGGTAAATGGGCTGTGTGTTTTTCTTGTAAGGAAATATGGATTTCTCGGGACGTACGGGTGGTATATTATATTTTATTATATTCTATACTCTTGTGTTTTTTTCATAACCGTATAATCCTCGATTTTTAATGTAGTTTGCATAAACGTTTTGCAACAAAGTAGATATCGTAGGTGAAGTTTGTAATACGTGTACTCCACCGAGAGCCGCACAACCCGATCGTATACAGCTTTATCTCCTGCGTAATTATTTAAAAGCACGAATCGTGCATCCGAATCGTGAAAAAATGAAAAAAGATACGCCGATACATAAATATATTATGCGCTCGTATAGCAGCTTTTATGAATGCGCAAATGTGTGCCGTGAATTATTCCGATATACCCGATAAACCGGATCAATACTCGGCGGAGAATAACAAACAGATATTTTGGTCGGGGCAAAAAGGAGCGCGGCTCGTTGGAAATGATTTAAATCAATTTATAAACGCCGGTGTACGAATTAACGATCATGCGGTATACGTGACTGCGAGGAGAGCGCCGATTGATATTTAACCATAAAATTGTTTGAGGTGTACCTCGGTACAAACCGATGATTTCACGTGAGAGGATTATTGCGCACACTCCAGAAACGCCCCTCACCCCCCTCCACCCTCCCTTTTTTCCCATTTTTGTTTTTACGCGCGCCGGGAAATTACGGCAGCTTGCACCTTCCAGCGGAAGGGATCACGGTGGATTACGATAAATAAACTACATCGGGCTGTGCGTATGTATAATTGGTTCGCCTGCCAACCCTGTTACGCGAAATGGATTTTCCATATATGAAATAATTGATGAGGCTTGAAAGCCTTTCTCTGTGCCGTTACGGAACAGGGAATTATATTCGCCCTGGGTGTACACGGTTTTCGCTTATAGGTTTCGAATACACCGCGGATGACGTTACCCGCTTTGGCGGCTCGAAGTAAATTTTAAATCGCGCCCCGTATTACCGGAAACCAATATTTCGATACCGTAGCCCCGCAAACGGCGGGCACGAATTTATGTTGGCCCTTTCTCCCTTCCCCCCTCCTCCTCCCCTCTTCCCGCGCCGCGCAATTTCGATCGGCTACCATTATGCGCTTTATCACGGCCCTGTAATTCTTTTGTCGTCGATCGGCCCCGACGTACCCTATCTACGCGGCTTCGAGATATTTACTGGCTCGGCGCGAGGGCCCGATTTTATTATGCGGGAGGCGTTAAATGCCGGCCATAATATAATGCGGGTGTACGCGGAGGGTGGGGTGGGGGGAGGTGAAGGAGGGGGGAGGGCAAGAGCGTACGTGCCTCCGGGCGCAATGGTGTACAAATATTTGGCCCTGTTCCAATCGGCTGCACCATTCCACCTTACGCCGCTCGTGCATCTGCCTTTCCTACGCCAAAGCCACTTGTAAAGACCACGATGACGCGGCTGCCTTTCGAATGTACGTAGCTACATATCCGCTGGGGGACAGACGGCTGAAACCTCCGACTGCACCACCGCATACGCGCCGGGGGAAAGTCATCGGCATGCGCCATGGAGGTATAGACATCGGTATATGTCATCGAGGAATGTCATCGGTGTGGAATGCGAGCTGGTGTGCGTGCATAAAAGATATTCGCCACGAGCTGTACTTTTTTCCATCGCTCCTCGAGAAAGCTCGATGTTCGTCGAGGATATTCTGCTTGGCATAGCTGGCATTTGAGGGATCTACTTTTTTGGGGGTAATAGTAGGTTTTTGTAAGAGTGCCTTCAGTTATCCTGTGTTACTTTGTAAGGGTTCGTACAAAGTTGAAACCCAGTCGGTGGAATGTTTTGCTTGCGATCTTTAGGCGTATTTTGTAGCTGTATACGTAATTCGATGGAATAATACGATATAAAAGAGCGTTGCGCGGTTATTATTTTTCGATGAAACTAAACTCTTGGGACAACCCGGTGTAACGAAGAATCCTTTTTTACAGCGTAGAAATTTATTTTTATCGGTGATGGAATTCAATGCGAGTACGCTGTATGCTTTCATATATATACGGACGCAGTCCGTAGATCGCTATCGTAAACCACGTGGCGTTCCCGAAGAGCGTTCAACTTTGAAGTGTTCTGCGCTCAAAGGCTTAAAGCCGTGCAAAAGCGTCGGAGGAAACGCACAGCAGTCATCGTGGCCCGCCGACACCTTTCCGCTATTCATCTCCGGTAAACTCTTGACCCACTTCAAGCCTCAAACGTACTCCGGCGTTTTTACTTATTCGGAAAAAAACTCGTGATATTAAAGAAGTTCGAACGTCAGGGT
Source organism: Ampulex compressa (assembly GCA_038496175.1). NCBI lineage: Eukaryota > Metazoa > Arthropoda > Insecta > Hymenoptera > Ampulicidae > Ampulex > Ampulex compressa. The sequence goes on from JBCFXI010001262.1 coordinate 26,704, forward strand.
TAAATTATTTCGAGACTCGCCCTTTAACGGGGAGTCTAGAAATTAATCGAAATAAAACTAAATAGTATCCCATAAAATCACGAAAGCCCATTTACGCAACTGTAGTTAATTTAAATAATGTACTGCACTTTTTTTGTGACGTACCAAAATATAAACGTATCATATACATCGCGAGTAATATAATTTATTTTCGATATTCATACAAAAATTTTATATACAAAACCGCAATATCTTGCCATTCCTCCAACAACCTTATCCTCCTTACGTCTCAAGGAACAATCACGATGAAAATATGTGCTCTTAGCGAACAGCTGTATAATAGCTGTTTAATAGCTCCTCGCCAAGATTACATATCTAAATTACACATCGAACCTGGCGAGGGGATATCCAAGAGCCTTGCCGTCTTATCCAAGGAATAATCCTGGGTGGAAAGTTGGATCGAGGAGGATCGTCCATGGTTGGCTTCGTTAGCCCTTGGCCAGCGCATTTTATCGAAGCAACGTGATAAGCCTGCGCTCAAAAGGGCGCCGTGTCCGATCGGTAGCCAGTCCCCGTTTCTCGCCTCGCAGAAGCGTCCGCGGATTTTCTCGGTATTCCGTCTCGCTCGAATGCCAGGCGCATTCGAATCAAAGCCACGGGGACATGCATTCTCGGTGGCACGTGCATTTGCCGGAGGTCACGGGAGTGGAGCTTCGCCATTGTTAATCGCGACGTCGTTACGCGAATCGAGGCTCACGTTGCGTGCCTCTGTTACGTGAAGGTAAGCACCTGTTGTTTCTAAGCAGCGCTGTCACGGGTCGAGGAGCTTCTACGCGGGGCTGCGTTTCCACGGGCACGTGCATACGATCGTGGCGTGGAAATCGATCGCGCCGAGGGATATTTTTGGCGCCTTTCGCGCTGCACGTTCGCGGCTCCCTGCTTCGCTTTACGCACGTTTCCCAGGGATAAACAAGTCTCTGCTACGTGTGTCGCGCGTTACCCGCTGTTTTTATCGTTTTAATCCTTCCTGGCCCTATATATCGAGCGTGGCTCGTTATCGTATTCTCCACCGTCGTCGATGCCTTGCAACGATCGTGCGCCCGAACCGGTAAGCTCTTCGCTTACTGTTACGACTTGCCGTTATCGGCTATCAGGCGTGAGTCTTTAACGACTCTTTTGATTGCGCTACGCATAGTTGAGAGTAATTCGAATGTAAGCCAGAATGTAGGACGGTTTCAAGAGTAACTCGAATGTAAGTTAGAATGTCGATCGGTTTTAACAGCGGCTTGAATGTAAGTTGGAACGTCGCTTGGTTGGGACGAAGCAAATTCTTTTGGACTCCGAATGGTTGATACTTTCGATGCGGGACCTACAGCCGCGGATATTATCGGTGGATTATCGAGTTCTCTCGATCGTGCATGGTAACGCCAAAATATTTCTGCGTAGAGGACGAATTGCAAATGCATTCAAATCATAAATGCGGAGACACGCATTGTCGGTTTGCAATAGGTCACGGTATTGCAACAAGCACCAGTTTTAATCGTCTGGTCGTATTACCATTCCACGAATTGAACCGAGATCCTTCCGTGTGTTTCGACCGACACACGTACGCGCGGTGTTACATGATTTCGTATGACGCCAGTGGCCAACGCTATTTGTCGATATGTATACATCGAGCGTAACGTGTCTTTCATTATTCCTGCTCGACACACGTCGCGAGCAGAAAGACGTCCAAAGTGTTATTTACATGTTAAAGAAATACCACATTTATGCACGTCGCTTTCATCCGTTTCTTTGGACTTGCGTCATATACCGAATTACGAGGTTCAAGGTGTCGAATGAGCGACCAATGATGTTTGTCGGCATTGAATCGCAAAGAGTACAATGGTTCGAGTATTTTCCATATCGAATTCGTTACAAGGGTATTATTTGTTTTTATTAATGAGTCTATCGACATCGTTGAATAAGCTATCATATCGCGGTACACGTTTTGGGCTTATTTTGGAAGCGGTCCAGTCTGCGGTACTTACAATTTCCGGAGTGAACTTTTGGTCCTGGGCAACATCGGTTTCTCCATGGTAACAGTTTGAAACGGGGACGAGCTTCCCAAAGTTAGTTCTATTTACTCGCTGATCCTTGTGATCTACTTTCCCGTACTTCGCGCTTACTCTATGCATATTCAAGCGGGGGAAAATTCGAATAAAGTCTCGTTACCGTCAGATTAACGAGCGGTATGCTCTGTCGAGGCGTTCGAGGAACTACAAAGCGCTTCCTGTTCTCGACGGGGCCAAAAAACCCAAAGAAACGTTGATCCGCCTACCGTTGGAAACCGGAAAGGAAAAGCTGTCGGACAGAAGGCGGCCCGCTGGCATTTATATACGAAATCTAAGCCACCTTAACGAAGAACACGAGAGATCTGAACGTTTCCAAATAATTAAAGAATTCGACGATCGATAAATCATTTACAGGAAAACATGTCAACGATATTACGTCAATATTTCATCCCACTCTTATCGATGCCCGCTTCCAATTATTCGAGCAGACAAGCTCCCTACGCGATGTAATATTTCTCAGATTCGATCAATTACGTCGATAGCGATTTCGATAGCTCACTAATTTATACGTAACTCCGATAGGTAAACGCCTCTCTCCCAAACTCGAACTTTATTTCCACATCCACGAGTCCACTCGAGGCGCCTTTGGAAACATTAAAATGCAAGAACGTCGCATTGGGTCTGCGAGAAACATCGGCTGAGCGGCCGTTTTGATGCCCGAGTCGAAGCGAACATTGCATTTTATACGAGCCACCTTATTTATAGGCACCCACTCGAGACACCATTCGCTCATTTTTCCATTCCTTAAAGGCTATCTTAGGAGGCTTAAAAATATGATTTGCGCCTGGCAAGTTGGCAGTCTTCCTCAAAGTGATCTTACATCGCTTTGACTGGCGGCGAGCGACTCGCGGGAGAAGGAAATCGCGAGGGGGCGATGAGAGGGGCAACCGCCTTAAGTCAGTGGCTGTTCACTTTGGTCGAAGTGTTTGCCAAGTCATGTTTCATTGATGGGCTTAGAAGGCCTAGGAGAACGCCTCGCAGCGATGGAGCCTGGAAAGAAAGGCTCGTGTGTACTTTGCATTACGATCTCACTTCGACCGATACCACGACACAGCGTGGACACGTCCGTTATTCGTTTCGAGGGCCGCGTCGATATTCGCCACGAATTACGTCAGCGATGAATCATTCATCGCGGTAAAATAGAGCGTAAAAATTGGAGCGCTATCGTTCGCATCGCGCGCCTCAACCGTGCGAAGTACGCGCCGAGGCACGATCTTCGAGTCGATGGACTGCCGCTTCGTTCCAGGATTTCTGTCGATAAGATAAGCCTTATCGTTCGCAACCTGGGTTAACCGCGAATGCTTCTTCGACTGCGTGGTTTTAGCGCCGCGTTTCCTCGTTCGTAAAGCGACCCTGAGAGTAGTCGAATAATCTTCCCTCTCGGTCCTTTCGAGAATCAAGGTTTATTTACGAGGAAGCGCTTCGATATTCGTAGAGTCAAAGGCGATCGATGGTATCGCCCCCATCGTACGTTATGTTCGACGATGCGTACTTCGATGCAGTTACAAAATCGTCCCAACGAAATGGAAGCGATCGATCTTTCTAAATTTACATGCGCCATGTTTTACGCCACGCTGACGTATTTGCGAAAGTTTATGCATTCTCTGTCACGTATTGCATAATTCCGGGCCATTTGTTTTTACTACAAAAAATCCTCCCGCCCTCCGGATTGTTTTTCTAGTTCAATTTTATTCCAGCGCGGCTATTTACCTTTCGAAAGGCGAACGTTTCGCGCGCTCCGCCCTTTTCGGCAGCTCGTTCGAAGAAATTTTACTCTATCTGGCTAGACGGATGAAAAAGTCGCCAGGAGCGTTTAGCCGACGTTTCATAACTGGGAATCGCGAATGATACAATATCCGTCGCTCGAGGATGATGCAACCGCGATTATTTCACGACGACGAGTCAGGCTTGCAATTTACGAAACTGGCTTCCCCCCTCTTCGAGACGACAGCCTCCCTTCCTTCTCAGGACGGCCGACTTATTTTTCCCAGTAAGCCGCTCTCCTCCGTACGTATGACGGCTCGTTACGCGGTGCGCAGCGCGAGCATTGAAGTCACGATTTTCCGTATTTTCCGCGTTTTACCCTTCTCCTGCCTTTATTCGAATCTGGCAGGCGCGCGCATTTCGTATCGCATAATAAAGAAGACGCGAGAGGGTATGAGCGGGATCGATTCCGGGGCGCTCTCGGTCTAACGACCGTGCCTTCTTTTTCTCCAGGGCCAACAAGGCGGACGGTATTTTCTCTCCGGGCACAAGATGCTGCTGAATGAACGATCCTTTCGCCGAGAATGACAAGCGTAACAAACGTCCGCTCCAGTTGCCATCTTTTGACACTTTGGTAGTTAAGCAATGCGCGGCACCGTTTACCTTGGCGCACTTCGTCCCTTTACGACGAAAGTTAACACGCCTCGTTAAGGATGGTTATTGTGGAGTACGTTCAGAAGCCCTCGAGTTTCTCTTTTTCCCCTGGCAAAAGTCGCTTATTAATTTTCTTTCGGTACAGTACATTGTATATTATCAAGCGGTAGTGGAACTGACAGTTCCAATTAAGCGCTAAACCCGGGGGGGAAAAGCCGCCGTTGGCGCTTAGAAATCCATTTTCCATTCTTCCCGGTGTCTTATATTTCGCGAGTTACTTTGTGATGCAGGAGGTACTCGGCTCGGGACCGAGCGTGTAACACTGTTAGGATATCCACTCCGGCCGCTAATTATCGCGCCGGGCCAGTATCGAGTTCACGTCGATGGGATGGAAAGGGAACATCGACTCGCACTCCACATCGGACCGCGGAGGATTAATATTCGAATCGTGGATCAATAAACAACGGGCCCGAGCCTCGGATCGTATCGTCCCGCGTTTGTTTCTACATCTCTCAACCGTTTATTTCTTCTCCCTCGAAGATCCTCGTGCGGCAGTATCTCGCCGTCGGTTATCCGTGGGATCGAGCTCGATGAATAATTGAGGCCTGCCGAAGTTTAGATCCATAAAGATGACGTAACCCATAGACCGTCTTGGAGAATGGAACGTGGATGGACCGCGGCACGTGACCGAGCTGCTCGTTACTTTTAAAAGGGAGGAAGAGAGGAGGAGAGAAAGAAAGTGAGACGGATGGAAAGAGGGGAGGAAAAGAGAGAGAGAGAGAGAAGGCATCGGTGAGTTAGTGAGCGAGAGAGGGGTAGAGAGAGAGAGAGAGAGAGCGAGAGAGGGCATCAGTGAGTAAGTTAGCAAGAGAGAGGGTGGAGAGAGAGAGGAGAGAGAGAGGGAGAGAGAAAGAGAGAGCATCAGTGAGTGAGTTAGCAAGAGAGGGGGTGGAGAGAGAGGAGAGAGAGACAGAGAGAGAAAGAGAGAGCATCAGTGAGTGAGTTAGCAAGAGAGAGGGTGGAGAGAGAGGAGAGAGAGAGAGCATAGTTGGTTGGCGGTGTCAGCCAAAATAAACAGAATGTCAGGGGTATAAATAAAGCTTTCACTCTCTTCTCGCCCCGTGGCTCTTCTTTTCACCAGGTTGACGTACCCGTCGCGGTGACGAGAGCTGTACGTCTCCCTTTCTCTCCTGATCGACGTGCTTCCTGTCGGAAATGCCGCTAAAAACGTCGGGCCGGTATTCGTGCCATTAACCGAAGTAATTATAGGCGCGCGAAGAAATGCTGGTGCAACGTTCGCCGAGCTCTCATAAACGTCAGGCCGGGGCTGAAGCGGCCCTCGCGCGAGCGCCGGGACTTGATAAATTTTATCGAGCGCACGGCGTCGAACGAACCTTCTCGCCCCTGGATACGTTCGCGACTCCGACGACGCGATAATCGCTGCTCGAAGCGTACCTTCGTGCGCTCGAAACAATGGCAGGCCTCGTACTTTGGATGTTCTATACGAAGTCGCTTTAAAAATACACAGCACTTTGGAAAGGCTCCTTTTTGCTCGTGAGAAAAGTTAGGCGGAATACGTCTGAAAATCTTACCACGAAACAGAGAGAGAGAGAGAGAGAGAGAGAGAGAGAGAGCTGGGTATCGTGATATGGAAGATACGTTATGTTTCAGAAGGATAAGAGGTTCGAAATGCAATATTTATCGTTACACTCCGTGGAATATACTCCTGGCAGTGGCTCAATGTTCCGTGGAAACGACTTTTCCGACGATCCGAATAATCGGTATTTTTATGCTTTATCTTAAGCATTGTTTCGAAGATTGCAAAACCCCGAGTTATGTTCTATCCTCGATAAAGCTTTATATAATAAACAATTTATGTTCTATCTTGAATAAAGCTTTATGTAACAAACGTGGATGCTTCTCAATTCTCCGGATAATATTTCGTTCTCCCAGCATCCGCCGATGTGGATTTCGAATCCTTTCCTTTAACCCCCTCGCTTTAATCCCTTTCGAACTTTCGACCGCTCCTATCGGTTTTAGAATCGGTCGAGCATCGCGATTTCGAATATCGCGTTATCGATATTTCATCGGCGCGCAGGGGAGGAGAATGCTCGTCGCGATAGCGTGCGCGAGATCTCTCTTCGTTATTCGGCGTCACGTGTATCCATTATGACCTACGATTCCTCCGCGGGATGGAAAAAAAAAACCGGCCGGGGGGAGTAAAAAAATGAGCGCAATCCCCCTGGCCAGGCGAGCACGTGACGGGTGTCGTTAATATTTCATTAGCATTCGTTTTTCGTTCCGCCACCGACGTGCCGGCTTTGTACGCGTCGCTGACGCCCTATACGGCCGGTAGCCAGATTTTTATCGCAAATCTGCCCGGCCGTTTTTCCAAAATCCCCACATTTTGCCCCGCCCCCTTCCCCAAAAAGCTCCGCCATCCTATATCCCTGTTTACACCTAGACGAAAGGGACTTTCGCAACTTTCGCGCTCGTGAGAGTCTTCACTCTGAACTTTTGACAATGCCTGATAAATCGGCTGATAGATTTCGCTGATTTTAGCGTACCGCATTCCGTTAATTTTAGCCTAAGCTCAAGTATTATTAAAAACTCAAGTAAAATTAAAAGAAGTAATTATTAAAAAACAAGTATCAAAAAAGTTCTCCTGCACGCCGCGCGTTTATTCCAAGGTGGATTAGACGCGAGTGAAGGAGTCTCGAACGTGTGCTTCCAGCGTCATCAAGGAGTCACGATCTTTCGCTTATATCTCACTCGAGTAATATTCCCTTATCTCGTGCATGAAAGAAAAAGGAAGAATTTAATTGAACGCGAGGCTCTTCCGAAATGGCGCTCTAAAGAGCTAACGAGTGCACACGTCGTTAAAGACAAATCAGTTTTCCCCCTCGTTGCAGCGAAACATCGAGTCTCAGCAGTTTTCAGCGGTGGTGCCTTGGGATTATTTTTCGTTAATTCGCCGATAATTAGCGTACTTGATGAGGCGAAGGAGGATAATGGAAAAAAGGTCGATACGCAGGGCGGCCTGTTTACGTCGGAGGAACAATGCACGCGCAAGTCTATCCTTCGTTGTCGGGGTAACCGCCGAGGCGCCTTGCCCTCCTCGACCTCCCCTTTCTTCCCGTTGCCTCCTTCCTCCTCCTCGCACTCGTTGCTCCGCGCCACGATTATATCTTCTTTGACTACGCAATCTCGACAGGCCCCTCAATTCAGCCAATTAATTAGCACTTAATGAACAAGCTTTGAACTGCATTCTCCGCCGCGGCCGCGACGCGGACGGAGTTAACTTTGGCCCCGCAGCCGTCGTGCCGTTTTCATTCGGCGCACCTGCACGATACTCTGTACCCGGAGCAAGTGTTCTCGTCAAAGGCTAGTCGATCGCGACATCGAGTGTACGAGAGTAAAGACAGGGTGATACTCGAATAGAGGAATTATGGGATTCGTGGAAAAAGCATTTGCGATCTTGCATCGGTACTCACAGTTCTTATTCTCGCTGTCCGCTGGCTTCATCTGGATCGGATGGCGCATCTGAAACAGGAGGAAGAGGGGAAAAAATTAAGTTTCCTTTCGTACGGTGGACTCGCTGCAAATAGAAGCGTCGTAAAGTTTCGAAAATGCTTATCTTGGCCACTTAACGCGGATATATTATTAAGCCCACGGTCGTAGTATTGAGAATGAAACTTCTTCGGGAAGGAGTCGCGTGTAATATTCGGTGGAAGTGATATTGGAGCTTGGTAAAATATGCAAGAATTATACGCCATTTCCTATGGCCATCGATCCTTCCCGAAGTACGTATTTAAAGATCGACGCGTCCTACTTTATTTCGATGAGCCTCATATACCGTCGTTGCCAAAAACAACTGTAAATTGCACCGAGCTCTATATCCGTTGCGTTCAGTGCGTAAGTGAGAATCGAACAGAGATATTCGACCTGTAACACTTTACTTCGCTCTTTGAATTATTTAAAAAATCCTTTTCTTGTATTTACCAAGGTTTAAAGCATATTCTCGAAGAAATTTGCATATATACTGAGAAGCGTGCGCAAATAGATATATGTATATATATATATATCGAAGTAGGTTTTTTAATCGAATGGAATCTTTGCAAGTGTCCATTTGACACGTGTATAGATCATCCGCTGTACCGTCTGCCTTTTGAATCAGAATCGCGCATAATCATGGATTCGTCATAGTCATACTTGTATCGTGAATACCATCCGAGTTTCCGATCGACGAGGCTGATTACATCGTCGACGCGGTTTAAAAGCGCGATGATCAATAAACCATGACGCGTCGTGGCGTTGAGAATTTTCATTTGGAAGTAAGCAGTTGAGTCGTCAATGCTGGGAATAAAAACGGCGGTTGTAATTTATTCGTCAAAATAAAATCGGGGGCTGACATGGCCGCGTGCGCGTTCAATTCTTCCCGTGGAACGAAATCCTTTCGAAGGTCACGCGTGACAGTAACATCCGAGGGAGACTGACTCATATTAAAGACACGTCAGCCAGCGCTGAAAGATCGATTTTCGTACGGATTATTTGCTCCATTAATTCCAGGAGGAGGCGTGATTAATCGCCCGGCAATGCGGGGACTTAACGTCTCTACACGCATTTGTTTCCATCGCCAAAGGGCCTCCTACCAGAGCCAAGACGGACAACTCGTATTTTTCGGTTCATCCCAAAGGGTTTTCCCCGTTCCAATTCGCTGACCGGCGTTCCAATCTTCGGAGAAAGATATATACTTCTTGCAACGATGATACGAGTCGTATTAACGTCCATCGCTCAAAAAAAAATATACACGGAAGAATAAAAGACGCGTCGCTATAAACGACATCTTTCAGAAAATAAAGTAAATTTGTTTCAGCGGTAATTGATCTTCAATATGAAACCCACAGAAAGAAATCTCCATGATCAGGCTCTGTGCGCTAAGCTATTCATATAAACTAAACGAAGAATAGATAAGAATAGTATTTTTAAGTAGTTACGCCATAAAAATTCTTGAAGTTTCTTCGTAGCCTTTAAATTCTTTGCGACCGTAGATAATCGTTAGCTCGAAATCATACATCCGATGGCTTTGCACGACGATGCTCCAGGATTATTTTCATTACGATTCATTCCGTGAGTCAGTCTTCGAGATAATCAGAGATCACGAGACGGAGGAAAGACAGTGGTGCTCGAATTAAAATCGAGGATTCAAGTCGAGCCTAGCACAGGCTCGAGAAAAATTCTGGAAGATCGGTAACGAGCTGCCGTCCGAGGTCCGATATCCCAAATCATTTCCTCGCTCCTCGTGGCTATCGATGGCGTCGCGTTAACCGGGGAAATGGGCCGGTACCTCCAGCATGGCCCTCATTTGCCATTCATTCTCGAAACTGGGTTGCTCGCAATTGCCGCATACGCCGTACCCTGTATCTCAGGCCTCTATCCAACCAGGGGGGCCGTCCGTAAGATTCTCATTTGATATCGGTATCCACTAGCAGCCTCTGGATCGATGCGACAGAACCTCCATTATCGGTCCACTGGCCGCGATTGCGATCGAAGATCGCCGGCTTTAATGGCTGGCGACTCACGTGCGACCCCGATAACGATAGGCCAGCAGGCTACCAGGAATTTGTATCTCTCCAAACACTGTCACGTCGAGCTATCGCGTCTCGAGGCTCTCAAACGTCCTTTATTTTTCACGCTCACCAGCATTGAGCTATCCCTTATTTTTGGTCGCTGCGCTAATCGAGCCCTATCTTTGATCCGTATTAATGATACAAGCAGTACTCGCGTCGGATCGTACTTTGGTCTCACGGAAATAAGTAGGTATAGGATCGCAGTACGGTTCTCACGGTGGAGTAGATACATCGGTGGTATCCTGATGTTTGCTTGGTCCACCGTCCGAGCGAGACGGGTATTTGCACGAGCGGTGCGATCGTACTTCCTTCTTTCGTTCCTTCATTCGAGCTTGTCGTTCGCCATTCGAAAATGATCTCTCCGAGAAGGATCCGGATCGAAACTCTTATGGCTCTTCATGAACGAGGAGGAAAGTTTCGTAATTTGCCCAAGTTCAATGATATTCCGAGGGGTTGTGGTAGAAGTCGAGTGTAACGTTCGTGGATCAATCGTGGTGATAGAACGTGGAACTTTTCGACGGAGACGAAAAAGTATGGGGGATAATCGCGATTCGAATCAAAGTATTTTCCAAGGTTAGAGTTTCTATCTTCTAACGACACTTTCGATGGTAATTCTTCTATAAAATATATGGACCGTTCGGTACCAAATTTTTTATTACCAATCGCCACTGCAATATGCAACTTCGATGCGACTGGAAGCAAAGAAAAATACAAGTCGGTTTATAACGAGTTCGCAACAAGTGCCCGGCGCATTGTGCGTGGAATGAGGATAAACTTTTGTTCATAATTTTCCGCCAGTTATGCCCCATCCCCGATATTAATAACTGTGGATAATAGGAACGGGGAATAAAGTGAGCGACACGGCTCCGTGTTCCGCTCGACTCTCGCGCCGCTTCGAGTCGCATTAACGATACGAAATTTCCGGGATTATCGACGCGCCGCTCATTGCACCGCCGACAAATGCACTAACCTACTCGCTAATTCCTGCAGCGGCATTATTTTCCTATCCTCCCCCGTTATCGAAAGGCCAGTGAATTATCCGTTATTAGCAGCTCGTGGCACACGCCCCGCGGCCGTAAATTAAGCGGTCGTATACATCAAGACACTTTTTCGCGGCATTAAATAGTTGGCAGGATCGGTGGACTATGTTGCTTGGAGAGTTGGCTGCCAACCGGAGCGCGGCCCGCCTCTTAAATCACCCGCTTGATCCCTCGTACCGAAAACACGTGGCTTTAATATCGCGAGGCGAATTAATCATGGGTCTTAGCGTCGCGACGTGCGCCTAATGAATTTATTTCGCGGCCGAACGGCTCGCATTTTCTGACAATAGCGCTGGCCCGCTCCAGGGAGATTTTCAAACGCGGCCAGACAATGAATCATCCTTGGTCCGAAGCGTCGAAATCGATAAACAGAGCAATGAACCGCAACAGAAGCCGATAATGCGCGCGTCCGAAATCGTTGGGAATTCCATCATCCATCATCCATACCGGATTGCTTCGTCGGACGGGGGCTTTTAAGGATTTTAATCGAGTTACGTACAGCGCGAATCTGCCCGGAGTTATCCCGATAAGATCGTCCATCGAGCCAATCAAACGTATCGATGTCCATTATCGCGTTTAATTTTCTCTTCGATCGCTCGGACGAGGAAACTATCGGTGGACGATCCTAAAATTCTCGGTATCGAGTCGACGTCCAACTCGAGGCGCACCCTCGAGAGAGGGATTCCGCGAAATTATCCTCGGAGTATCGTCATTACCGATCTCAGAGTAAACCTGCCAACGGCAAGTCGATGTTGAATTTTTCCAGGCGCTCCCAAGCGTTAATAGATATTTTCCGCTGCAGCGACGCGGATGTTCCCGGTAATTAATAATACGAAATACGATCCAGTCGCGCATGCGCGACTCGAGAAGTATTTTTAAATAAATCCCCCCCTCAGTCGACGCTCGAAATCCTCGAAATTCGCGTCGTCGAATTGAATCGAGCGAAATTTGAAACAACTCCGATAAGGAAATGCTCTCGACCTCGAGTCCGGCGCCGCTTAATGCTCGACTCGGAAGTGCGATAAAACGTAACAGGATATTCCTGGACATTCGTTTGCCTCTCCGCCGGATAGAAAAAGGCCTCCTTCCTTGGCCTTTATCGCGCTATTATTCCCTATGTGGCGGCGTTATCAAAATTTAATCCCCAATTCCGCGCCGCCGCGGTGAAGTGGCTTTCGGCCCTGGCAGCTTTTAAAGATAAGGGAGGATACGCTGCTTAAGAGCGCCACGATATTCCGGGCCGAAAGTTCAAGATATTCTATTTGCGAATCTCCTCGATCCTCCAGACGCCGAGGAATTTCTCGTATCGTGGCGTGAGCCAACATGAAATTCATATCTATGCTAAGCGCGGGGGCACGTTTGGGTTTAGTGGCTTCCGCCTCGTACCTTTATATTGCGGCCCGATTCTACGATTTTGTACACACTAACCCGGATTAAACGCGGCAGAAGCCGGCTGGATCCGTGAGAGGACGAAGCTTGGCTTCGCCTCGCGGACGAATGCACCGGCTTTGATCATTACTCGGGGATAAAGGGGCCGAAAGGAGGAGATCCGTTGGCGGGTAATCATCTGAGGACATAACTCGCGGAAGGATCCTACGTTTACTTTGTCGTTCCTACTTTTTCCCAGGGCCGCGAGATGTTTTAATGCGAAGCTTGTTAAGGAAATGAAGTTTCATAACGTAACGACCGCGTGACGTTATTTCAAACAGCATCGCCCTTCCGCGTCTCCTTGTTTCCCCCCCCTTCATACCCCTCCCCGATGCACAGGTGGGTAATGCATTATTCAGAATATTCGCCGGCTTAATTCGACGTATCGCGTAAAAAAAATGAGCGAGAGGGCGCGATTTATGCTAATCGAAAATACGATCAATTATGCAATTAGTTGTCCTGCCTGGTAACGCGAGATACGGCCGATTAAAAGACATCGCATAAATCGGGATCGAATTTTGCCAGATAGGAGGCCTGCGGCTCGTTGGCAACTCATTCGCGGTATTATCCTTTTAATCCCCGCTTTGAGCAACTCTCTCTTTTACATTTCATCGCGTATCGATGTCCTCCGACCTCCGACTCTCGTTACACCAGCTCTCGAGGATGCCGCGGTATCTTGCTTCCGTCCTGCCAGGTATTCGTGAAGCAGGGATACCTCGAAGCTCCCTTTAATTCGGCATAGTAACGCTCTCGGGATAATGCGGCCCACTTCCATCCCGCTGGTTATAATTTTTAATCCGCGCGGCTTAAAAGCCTCGACGAGGGCGAAGTCGCCCGGGGCCTGGTCGTGATCCTCTCCGCATTTACCTCGGAGGAAAACAAGCGCGGCCGGAGTCGATTTAACCTTTTCGGTTAGCCGTGTTGACTGTAGTCGGCGGACGCCAAGTGATGTACGCGTACGGCCGGCCCTGGGCCACCGTCGAGGATTTTCGAGCGCTCAGATTTCCATCGACGTCCAGCTACGAAGGCGGATATGGATTTTTGCTCGTTGGACTTTGTTCTCTTTACGGTATCGACGTTCATCTCTATACGGACCAATCGTCCCGTTACACGATATCATCGTGCGGTTGGTGCACGCTCGTTGCTTGCGCGAAACTCTTCGATATTGGCCAGTAACGATAACGGACGGATCGATATCGACGTCGCTTCCTTTATCCAACTCGATACTCTGATGTTCCGTTAAAACCCGACGTAATACGCATTCTCTGATCCATCTATCGTTGCTATCTCTTCATCGCTCCTAATTCTATATCTATATCTAATCAGATGTTACCATTATTACCCATCGAGGCTCAGTGGAGGAAGGCGCTAAAGCGATAACCTCTCACCGCTGCAAAAGGGGGAGATGCTAAAAATATAAAAGCGAAAAGCGACGGCTACCCCTCTCTCGCTCTTTATCTCTCCATCCGTCAGCGGATTCGTAAAGCAGAGCCCAGGCACGCGTGGATAATTCGGGATATTTGATAATTTCACACTCAGACACGTCGCAAGGCGAGCGTCCATGCGGGAGGAATCCGCGTTCCCGGGCCGCGCTCGTCGATCGCGGGCTCGGCTGAGGCCAGACCGCAAAGGTGAACGCCGACGTCCTCCTTCCCGGTCAAAGGGCGGCGCCAGCCCTTGCACGCCCAACTGCGAAAGTGGCAGTTCTTACTTTCACCGTCTGCTGACTCCGACTTCGCGACTTTTAATCTCCGGCAGCTCGCAAGACGGGCGCCTTTATGATATTTTCGAGGGCTCCCAGGGGCTGAGTTTGGCCGGGGGGGTGGGATTTAAAAGTTATACCACCGACGATACCTCGGCTTTTTGCACGGTCGGCGGCTTGGAGGAATGCGGTTCCGTTGGAGCCTCGACGATAAGAGGGAAAGAGAGAGAGAGAGAGAGAGAGAGAGAGAGGGTCCACCCCTAGGACGCTGAGGGTGTGAAAAGGGTGCGCTTCGAGGGGTGGAGTATTAAAATCGGCGGGAGAAAGGTTAGGCGGGGACTTTCGACGCATTGTTTGGAGCCAGGCCTGGCGAGTGCTGGCTCTGCAAACCTCGAGATGCTCCCGCTATCGTATTAACCCCGCTGTCTTCGAAGCGGTGACTCGCGTGGTCCTCGCAGATTGGATTACCGCCGCTACCATCAAAATCTACCTATGCTCCATTGGCTTTTCCGCCTTTAATTCACATCCTGCCCCGACTGCTCCGCTCATTTGTCTTGGAACCTACAATTTAAGGTGGAGCCACGGTATATCCATGGCCTTTCATTATAACTTCCACCCAATTTGTAGTGCCTTACGAGCACTACGTAATTACGTTCGATTCGATCGAAAACTTCTTCACCTCACGATTATACTATTAACCATTAAAAGGAAAGCGATACTTCCCCAGTCTCGCAACTATCTTCGGATCAAATATATACAATACCCAGGGACGCAAGCAACGCGTGGACCTCGACGAATTTCAGGATCCAAGGAAGAATCGATCGAGATATTCCCCGAGAAAAACCAGGGAGCCCCGATGTCCTTACAGCTGGTTTCTCTTTCAATCGGGCATCGTCACCGACGAATATCAATCCCGTAGCTGCCCCTTAAAGCGGTTTTTTCCCTATAAAAGCCGATCGCGCGGAGTGAGTTTGACGTTCGAGGGTCTGTCCCAAAATGACGAGGGTAGGAAAACCAGGGGGGGGGGGTGGAGGAGGAGGAGGAGGAGGGGCCGACGGACGGGTGCGAGTATTAAAATCGACGTATTCGGCTCAAGGGCTCCGCCACGATTGCCGTATCGTGCCGGTTATAAATTCGTTTCGCGTACCGCCGCGTCGGCCAGTTGCCGACGGGATGAAAAAAAAGGGGGAGGCTGGTCGGTCTGCCGTGGCGGGTGGCGAAGACACGTGAAAAATCTGCATGTATCGGCCTGGCCGGGGGGGGGGGGCTGGAAGCGGGGGAGGGGGGTGGAAAAAAATGCGGGCGTCACGTGCAACTACGCGGACCGATGTGGCCAGGGTGAACGACTCGACACGTCGAAACCGATGTTCTCAATGAAGGAGGGGGGGGGTGCTGTGTACGAACGGTGGAGAGAGAGAGAGAGAGAGAGAGAGAGAGAGAGAGAGAGAGAGAGAGAGAGAGAGAGAGTGATAGAGAGAGGAGGAGGAGGGGGAGATGTAGAGGCCGTCGATGCGGTGCTCGGAAATTTTATAAAAATCTATTCCCCCGGCCGGCGTTAATATTCGAGCCTAGCGTATCGGAAACATCCGTTGGACGGCAATGCGCGCCCAATCAGCGTGCATATGCGTGCAATTAAATTAGAGTTTAAACTTGTAATTAAGTCACGCGCGGCTCGCGATGTCGTGATTGTGAATCCCGCGGACGTGACGGCACATCAAAACTGATATTTTCAATGGCGGCGGCGATGGGATAAAGTGGTTCGACGCTTTTTTCTTTTTTTTTTTTTTTTCGACGAAACTATCCGCGCGACTTCTATGGGCAACGATATCGGTACAGCCGGAAATACGGGATCGGTGTTTCCACGCGAGGAATTTGATCAGGATGTAGACTTGATCGATGGAACGTACGCGTGTAATTCGATCGCGCGCGCTTTGCGATATTTATAGACGTTTATGGCGACGAGGCGAAGCGGATGTTCTTCATCGGGATGGAAATTAAATAGGACGTTGCCGAGTGTGCAATCCTACGACGTTCGGTTAAAATGAGTGATGCATTTATCGGACCTTTTTCATCGCGTACGTGCATGCGCGATCTTATCGCAAAGTGTTCGCTCGAGTCCATTATGCCGATTAATCGAGTAAATTAATTACTCGTATCACGTGTTCGCATTAATTATTCGATCCGTCATCCGAGTTTACTTTATCGAGGGGAACGTTTCCTGCTCGGGAAATTAGATGGCTTCGCGATTTATTGCGCAGAGGTTTCTAATTTCCTCGTAGGAAATTTCGCGTGCTTATCGAAAAAGCGTCTTCATTGTCGATAGGCTGGATGCGAAAGGAATTCCTCGTTGCGTGCGATTTGCTCCGCGCAAGTTTTTATCCGCGGACGATTCGGTCGTTATCGACATCGCGCACGGAGACGTTCGCCAGCATCCGGCAAGATTTGTAAATGCGAGGACGTTATTCAATTTCCTACGGTAAAGAAGCTATTGGCACGCCTGGGATATTTCCCCCCTTTTCCACATTTATCTGTGCTCTACGATCTCGTCCTCATTTCCGTCGGCCACGTCCCTTCTGCTCGTCCCTCCATAGCGAAGAAACTCAGCCTCCTGTCCGTCGAAGTTGACGCTACGACTACAGCCTGCTGCATATCTAGATCGACCATGAATATCCACGAAAAGGAAGGCGAATGTATCGATCCATTAATTACCATACAGCAACAAAATTATGGAAACTCTTCGAAAATATCCTCCTACATTCCAGTCATTTTTCCAAGAACCTGCGGGAAAACCGTTTCGATACCTAACCTCGGTGATAGAGCTAAGCAGACATTCCGGATTCGAAGGCTCGATTCCGCGTGTTTAAAGCGAGCCCGTTTTATTTTCCGCGGGCCGAACCTAAAGCGCGGCCGCGAGATAAGCTGCGCGCGAACGATATAAATTTATCCCGAATTAAAGATTTACGATGGGGAATAATAAAATTGGTACACACATCGGGGCTCCTGGGAAGCGGCTGTTTCGTTTGGAAATTTTCGAAGAAGCTCTGCCGCGAGATCGTTTGTACAATAAAACTTTTATACCGGCCATAAAGGGGGGAAAAAATTACGAGGCCCCATTTCCGATGGAAGTACCAATTCCGTCGCGCATAGTTATGCGCCATAATTTGGCCCGCAACGAATGCGATCGAACCCGTTGCACTTTATTACACAAATTTTCCGGGATGCGAGCGGCGACCATCAAAGTCGCTAATAGTCGCCCGACGAGGAACGAGATTGCGCCCACCGCGTGCCGTTTAAACGTCTATTCAGTTCTGTACCTCCTAGCAATTAGCACGTATGCATAAAAAAAAGTATCGCGTAAGATTAAAAATTATATTTAACGTTCTTCTAAAGATGTCAAAAGCGACGTATTTCATCGGTTTACCGCCAAAAGTCAATCTCTCGTGTATATTTTCTGTTCGATGCGTATCGTCGTGGAGTGATAAGACGCGATAAAAATGACAAGTAAGAAGTATTGATTTTTAGTTCATAATTTGCTCGTGTATAGCCACAAAATATAATCTATCCTCGAATAAACCAGCGAGCACTGTTAAGCTCGCTGTATATGCAGTACTTAACACTAAACCTACCAAAAGCGATCAAGACGACTGTTCAGTCGTTTCTCAGAAAAATTGCTGTATTTGGTAAGCGTGTATTTTTTGAGATTTCTCACGATTCTATCGATCCATCGACATCCTCTCTTAATAGCCTTTTACTTTAAGAATATATGTACTACGTATAAATACGTCCAGAAAATTGCCGGTAGAATTAGCCTTAAAATTACTCTTGCAAGGGAACAAGATCCGTGCGCTGTATCGCTGCACGAGTTTTTCAGGTTGCAAACGGCGAGGCCTTGGGCAATGAAACCGATCCTTTCCGTATTTATCCCTCCGATAGCCATCCCCGGAAGACGACAATGGGCCAGAGGTGGCTGGAATAAAAATCGGGCACCGCCGATTTTCGGTGAAAACAACCGTTTGGTTGCGCATAGTTATGAGCCATAATTTATCGCAGAACGGCCGAGCGGCGCAATCGAATCCGTTGCAGTCGATTGCCCGGATTTTCCGGAATACCAATGGGGCACTAAAAGTGATTAAATTACTTGGCAAGCCAGCACTCGGTAAACTGCGCGGTGATTGATACGCGCGTGTGTGCTCATCCGACCGAATGCACGTTGCGAGTAAAGCGCGATCATTTATGCGCGACTGACGTCTGTTTACTTCCTACGGATTTTGCTCGTGGATCCTGCCATCGGCTGGTTTTCGTCGGAGATCATCGGCCAGGGCTTAAGGCCTCCCCCGCGGCAATAGGCGGAGATCGATTGGCAGCCAACCTGACAGAACACTAGCTATCCTTACTTTAATACTACCTATATCTTCGGATTTCTGCTTTTTTTCTTCCTTTTTTTTCTTTCTCGCCAGCCAGTGACTCAATGGCGAGCGAGACGTGTCGAAGTTAAGGCACTTTTAGACGTTCCATGATTTTCCTCCGTATAGATCGACTGGTTGCGAGGACAGTGCGTGAAAGCAGCTTAATGATCGCAGAGACACGCGGTAGGGCTGCCAGTTATGTCGATTTTGCCTGGAGGCTTCAGGTTTCGTGACGTTCAACCAGTTTCCAGTTTCACCCTGGAGCGAGTTATGTAATAGATATTTGCCCCCCGAAATTTGAGAAAGAGTTCCTGTCTAGTACTTTTCGGCATTCGATTTCTGCATGGCTTCCGTTTTCTCGGGACCATTTTTATCTTTGACAATTTTCCGGAAGGGGTCGAAATGGTCGAATGTTCGTAAACCTAATTCGTGGCCTTCGATTTCGTCCGGAAGGCGCGAGGCGATGATCCGCCATTCCGATGGCCGCAGCTGCGCCCACGTTGAAACAACCGCCGAAAATGCGGGAGACGTTTTAATGCCCCGTTTACACGACGAAATTCACGGTTCGTTTATAACCGATACGCGGCAATGACGTTCGAATAATACGACAGCGGAGCTTTGCGGGAGCTCTCGACGGATTTAGTATTTACGAAGCTGCCTGCATCCCGCCGGAGATTTTCACTTGTCCGTTAATCGAAATATTCAGGATTACGTGTAAAAGCTGTTTAAAGAGGTTTCTCTCTCGTTAAGGGCCACCGTGCAGCTCTTAAACACGCGTGTCGGCTGTATTTATCTATATTACATCAAATCGTATATGTATGCATAACAATTAGATTATATCCGAAATATTGTTTCATGAAAATCTCGAAAATGTTTCATGAAAATTCATGAAAATCCGGGAATTTTTATTGTTAGACCATTGTCACGGAACACCTTCCTTTCTCAGTAGGTAAAAAATCTCTCTCTCTCTCTCTCTCTCTCTCTCTCTCTCTCTCTCTCTCACTCTCTCTAATCCTCTATTTCTCCAATTTTACACACATCAGAAGGCTTTCGAGATTCAAAAAACAAGCAGGAAATTCTCTGTGTAATTTTACACAAATGGTAAGTCTTCCTAAATTCAAATTACACCGATAGTTCCTTTCGCGGTCCGTAACAGACGATCAAATCATATCGATACGCGCGCAGTTTTCCGCCTGTGGAAAACGTTTTTGGGGGGACCTTCAGCCGGAAAAAAAGCGGACAAAACGATTCTCCCATGGAAAAACGACGGCCCTTCCGGTGGCGCACAATTATCTTCGATTATTCCCCGGATCATTTTCGCGCAAAACGGCCCGCCCGCTTACCCCGGTATCCATTTCCATTTCGCGTTTCCATCCGAGTGGGGCGGATGGTATCGCGGGTGTGCGACATTTCTCAGGGAAATGGGAATCGATTTGAAGAATGCCGCTGCGAAACTGCAGTTGGCAACGCGCCTCGCGCGTTCCTCGCGTATATGTGCCGGGCCCCCCTTCGTTTTCTCCCTTTTTCCTCACATTTCGACACCGATCGCTAGAGTCATTCGGCTCAAAACCTACTGTTCAACACCAGAACTGCCAAATTAATCAGAGAGACTGCCGAGTCATTTCTTGTAAGAAAACCTGCATAGCTTTCTCCCAATGCGTCTTCCGCGATTTTACATGATTTTCGAACGATGTCCAAATCGTTATATCGATTTATCAATACCTTTTATTTTTAAGTTTATTTCTGGAACCCAACTGCTAAGCTCATTTAACTAGGACTTACTTTGTTTAAGCTGGGTTTCGAACCACCAGAGCTACAGTATACATATCATATGATAGCACATGGAAAAACCATAATGAGCGAGATTCGAATCCGGGTCTCCCGCGTGGGAGTCCGAGTCTCTGTCCACTACATCACCGTAGCCTCCATAATATCGATACCTTCTTATCCTCCTTTTCTTTTAAAGATATACGTGATGTGTAAAGCCATCAATATACATAACGCTATATACCCTCGATTCAACCCACGATGCATGAAAACATATCAAACCTGATACCATAAAACTCGACACTCGAAGTAAAATTAATCGAGCAATCAAGAGTAATCGAAAGACTCTGTTACCCCCTCTACCTCCCTCCACCAATAGTACGCGACGATAGTAACAGCATATTCCAGGTACAGTATCCTAAGATCGTGGACACGAAAAAATACATTGGGGCCGATAAATCCAAGGCGTCGCCTCATCCCAAGTCGCCCAAGGCCGATGTGTCCGTAAATTGAGAGCTTTCCAGGAGCGTCGGAAAACAGAAAGGATCGCGAATCTCGCGGAGAGATTTGTCGGAGGTTGTCGCTCGGAATCATCGTTCCTTCATTCGCCGAATAGAGTCGTTCCTCGCAGTGGCGAAACGCAAGGCGACGTTCGTCGACCGGCAGAGCGCGTTTCGCGTTATAATGTTCTCGAGGAATTGGATCGTGGTTATGCAACCGAGCGGAATGATATATTACGTACGTCGAGGATCGGCCAGGGGGGCGAGGAGGCCGGAGCGATACGTCGTAAAACAAATGCCGGCCCGTCGACGCTCGGTCGTATCGTTTTTCATTCATCTCGCTCGCAGTAATTGCACTCGGCCAAGACATTACGCCGAGGACGACGACAGCGCGCTCTATTAAGCCTTCTAATGCCTAAATCAATTATACATCCAGAGTGAGATGCATCGCGTCCTCGGAGTCGTTGGAAAAATACCTCGGCTCGTACCTACTCTGTTCTGGATAATCGATTAAGTAGGTTGTACGGTGATTTCTGCAATGTTTCCTCGGTTCGTTCGACACGCGTGATAATATCATCGTGGAAATGCTCGACGGATTATACGAAAGACCTGGTTCGATGGTTCTATACTATATTCTTGCTTGGAAATCAATTATACTCAGTCCTATGGCCAGCATAGACACTTTCTTCGTGCTTTCTGTTTAATTACTTTCTACTTGCATCGCATGCTTCAGTATATAGCGATGAATGAGATGATTAAAATAAATTGGAGAAAAGCAAGGTGAAGTTAGTCGGGTGACGTGTGTGCTGTGCTTAGGAGGAAATTTCGGTTGTTAAATCGCTTATGAGTAAGCGAGCCACGCAGGAGAGGGGTTAATGTCTTCGTGGGAAGCGAATTTGGGCGAAACCACGGGTCAGAATTCGGGAAGTCCGTTCCTCCGAGACTGAGGTATCGCGTTTACGTCCTCGGTCAAATCAATTTGCTCGGTGCATCGCACCTCCGTTTCTGCTGCACGTGCACGCAAAGGTGCCAGGGATCCCTCGGTGTCGCGTTTGCATGTTTGTTTATTTAATTTTTGGAATGGATTCCTGCGGTTATCCGTCTCAGGACCGCCTGCATGTGCAGCAAATGGACAACTTCCAAAATGATGGATGACACTCGAATTCGGATTTTCTTGTCGAGAGCGCGCAAGTTTTGATTCGCCTGGCCACCGCAGCGTCCACGTTTATTTTATCTTCTCCATTTTAGTTTCTATGATTCAATGCATTTTGCTTATCTCCTGCATACGCCATGCGAAATTTCACGGTTAGATTTATAGTAAGCGTAGAATGCAGAAATACAGAAGTATGAAAAAAATGGTTAGCCTGGATTTTTTTTTTATGGAAATCCGAGTATCTATTCATCGGATCATTTATCCACATCGCCGACGTATCTCGTTTTCTTGTCGAGCTTTTACTACCAACTTTCGCGCCCAACTGATATTTAACCTTTGACATAAAGCCGAATAACCAGATCTGCAATACGTGTATTACGCGCGAGAGGATAAAAGGTGGGAAAGAAAAATCGAACGCAGTGTTTTCGAACATAAATACATATGAGCATCCATCCGACGCGTCAGGCTCTCTCATTCGCCTCTCTAATTCTATACATCCAGCGCTGACGTAGCTCGGCTCATAATCAATTGTAAAACACGAGCATCTCCGAGCGAGTCGCGTGCATATCGCACGGAAAAAAGGGAAGTCGTAAAAACTAAAATTTAAACTCCGACATTCCATGACGGCCCAGGCCAGAGGGACTCTCTCTCTCTCTCTCTCTCTCCATAACGCGCCTAAGTGACACGCGTCACCGAAATAAGGGCCCGCGGCTCGAAAAGCCGCCGACGTAAAATCCGGGAACGGAATTTATTCGGCGGGCATTTAATTATCGCGAATTTCCAGGCGCGCCTTTCAAAGAATGCCGCATTTATTATATCCATATTAGGTCCGGCCCGTGGCCCTAATTACGACGATATTTAATAGAAAACTTCCAGCCCCCGGGGGCCGTCGGACAGCGAGGACATTTAATTATTCTCGAAATCTGCACTTTATTGCCCGGCATAAAGGGCACACGTGGCACCGAGCCCGGCGAACGATGGTCCCCGTAATTGACTAAATTACCAGATGAAAAATTACCCCGAGTGTGTTTCGCGCCGTAACCTTTTCGACGAACACAAAGTGCCGATGTTCCGCCTTGTCGTTGGCGGTCCGATCTTTTGTTCCTCCTCCTGAATTCATTTTCTGCGCCAATTGCTAAGGTCGCTTGCTCTAGGATCTATTATTCAACGCGTTCGCGGATGGTTAAAATTTGGCCGAATTGCTAATAAGGACAGACGAGTTATGCTTTAAACTGCTCGCGATATTCGAATTTTTATCGGACAGTTTTTTTCTCCAGTTCTCGAAATATGGCATTTTGCTGGTTATGTAGAGTGTACGTTGTAGTATTCAGGTTGATACGGATCGATTTTCACGTTATACCGTGTCATCGTGAAAATGAGCGCTATAACATTCAGGTCCGCGAGCGTGTTAATCCATTATCCTCCAGCGACCTATTCGTAGGAGGGTAATAAATTAATTTTCTAATACTTTCGTCGGGCAATCGGTAACAGTGTTATCATATAGAACCAATTTGGTGAAGTTCATCTATCTGCTATACCATTCATCGGTAAAAATTCGCTTTTTAATGGGAAGAAGGTTATTTTACAGAACTGAAACCAGGAGTCAATGAAAATAAATGTGGTTGTAATGAGTTAAGGTAAATTCCAAACCGCTAGAGCTATAGTATGTCGCGTATAAAAAAAATAATTAGAGCTGAGTAGAACTGAAACTCAAAACTCCCGCGTGGAAGTCCTATCCACTACATCAGTGGTCTCCAAAATGGCGTACTCCAAAAATCAATTTTACAAATTTTTATCACAATTATTACATTACAATGCGCAATAATATCTTTTCTCCGCATCGCATAAACCCCCATTTCCTTTTTAACACTAAATCTACCAAATCAGTCAAAATGACTGATCAGTCGTTTCTTCAAAAAATCGTAGCACTTTATAACGACGTATTTTTTAGATTTTCCATAATTTTCATGCAGTATTTAGATCATAATTTTGATATACTCAAATTTCCATTTACTCTCCCCTTTTTTTTTTAAAGATGTACGTGGTATTCTAAATATGCCCAGAGAATGGCCGGTAGTTCTAGTCTTAAAATACGAATCACAGAAGATTCCTGCTCGATCGATCAGCGACACGCGCCCTTTATTGTTCCCGTCTTAGGGGTACGCGCTCAAAAAAGGTTTCGGGACCACTGTACTACACCACCTCTGCTCGATCTTTTTTTTCCACGACCCCCGCCTCGAGAGAGGGGCGGCGGCAGGAGCAGGAGGAGGAGGAGGAGGAGGAAAAAATTCAGTGCAGCCGGGCGTCCGTCAATATTATTTTCGCTCTCCGCGGCCGAGTGCACAACGGGAGATTCGTACGGCTGAGGGCGGGAAAAAAACGTCCGGCCGTAAAAGAGAGAAACCAGGTGCTTTTCCGCTTGTTTGTACTCAGCTAAACCGTGCGCGCGTGTCTCATACATATGTACGCGTATCCTGCCACCGTGGCCCGGTACCCGCGCATTTTATCTGTCGGTGCATCTGCGCCGAAAAAGGTCCCCCGTCTATTTGACCAGGCGATCCTACCTCCGCCCGTGTGCACGCTCGGCTGTGCGTAATTGTCGAATATGCCGGTACGGTTATTAAGATATGTTTTTCCCGAGATAAAGCCGACAAAGGGCGAGTCCGTGCTGGCCCCGAAGGTCGAGATTTTCGGATTAGGGCTGGAGTACGAAGGGCCGCGCCTTTGGGCTTGTTTAAGTAAGGGGAGATAAGACACGTGTATCGGATTTTCGCGGTGTCGTTCGAGAGCCTTGAATAAATTTGAGATGGATGGCGGTGAAAGGGATGATGAATGAAGATATACGGAGAACAGACTGTCACGAGCTGGTGAGAGGTTGAGTCTCGAGATAATGCTCGAGATTTGTGAAGGAGTTTAGTTTTTTCTTCCATCACTATTCTCAAGAGTTGCATCAGACATGGAGGTTGCTCCTTTGAAGTTAGTATCGCGCACCCTGTGGAGTATACAGTGTGCGAATCACGAGGAGAAAATCAAGCGCAACGCTCTTCTAATTGATAATTCGACTCGCGTTGGCGCAAGGCGGTAGAATTATGTTCCGTGAAAAATCGGGACATCCTCCATTATCGTGATACGTACGAGAATCGAGGAAATGGCGCTGTACGAATTCCTGAAGCCGTTCGTTACCTTTTTGCTTATTACATTTCGCATTGTTGCCCACGATTGCATACCTCACCCCTCGACCTACGTGGCGCCCAACTTGAAACCGTAACTTCCACGGCCCTGCATTGCGAGCCGCTGACAGCCAGACGCGGCACGTGGCATTCTCAATCTCGCGGCTGGGACTCCAATTCTGCGCTCGGAGTTAATCACCTCGCTTATCGCCTCCGAATCGGCCCTTTCCTTGTCCAGAAGAAGGCGTCGCGCCGCGATACGTCACGTAAAGCCGCGCATATGGCGGAAACGTCGAGCGGCGGAGGCAAAAGTCATTCCGGTAGGTAATTAGTTGTTCGAGTCGCGACAAATTGAAAAAGTTAGTGAGAAATGGCACGCAATTTAGTCCGCGGCCGTGGCCGACCGGTCTACGGCTTCCCCAGCTCGCGATAATCTAGCGTCTTGCTCGCTGGCAAATCTCATTGCTCGTCTTTATTCCATTTCTCGCAGCTCCACTCGCTCTGTCCTTCTCTCTCCCTCTCTCTCTCTCTCTCTCTCTCTCTCTCTCTCTCTCTCTCTCTCTCTCTCTCTCTGTCGTTTTCCCGAAACGTCAATCTCTGCTAACATCGCCGAAACTTTCGCGAAATGCTAAGGATTAACTCGTGATCGAGGAGGTCGGGGCTATTCGTGGAGGAAAAAGAGTTTTCAAGGAAAGTGCAGCGGGTTTTCCGAGATATTTGCGTCCAGCGCGCTGATTCGCGATATCTCCTTCCTATCGATCATCCGATGATGTACCAAATTCTCGTCCATTATTAACGTTGCTCAATGTAATATCGAAGATTTTGAGCAGAGATCGCGTAAAGAGGACTCTGAATAAAAGAACTCTGAATATATAATAAGAGTCGCGCTAAATCTAGAGGAATATCCATTAGATTTTTCGAGAAACCTATGAATACACTCGTACCACAGCACATTTTCGTGTCGACATTCAGCATTATCAGATCTCGGCCAAAGTTTCGCATATTTCTCCAAATTCCTTACAGACGCCTCAACCCAACAAGGAGGAATCCAGGATACCTCGAACCTCCTTTATGGTACGATTTACACATAAACACCCCGCAACGCTCGCGAAAGCCTGGCATAGCAGCGATTAAGCGGTGAAACTTCAATCCGTGGATTTCACGCGTCGCTTGCGCCAAGGAAGAAGCGCGTTAATCCGATTTTTAATCCCGTGGGAATCGCGCCTCGTCGAGGATACCTTCGCGGGCAAAAAATCGAGCGATTTTGCACGGTTATCAGCCGAGTCCTGTTCTCGCATCCGGCGGACCACTCGACCGATCGCCGCTCCATTCCTACGGCTCGCCGTCCGCTGCCATTATCTCACCTCCGGTAATGACGTCCATTATTTTTTGTTACCACGGCGTACGGAGTAATGGTAGGTCGATGCTGGGAGCAAAGCGGGGTTCGTTAACGCTAGGAAAATCATGCGATGTGCCCACATGGCCGCCCCGTTTACTCCGTTCTTCGAATTTTTTTTTCTCCCTCTCCCTCTCTCTCTCTCTCTCTCTCTCTCTCTCTCTCTCTCCCTCGCCCTATCGAGAGCGCCATCGCGAGATCGTCATTACGACGTTGGAAAACCAGCGCCACGTTCGGGAGCCTCTTTAGCGAGCGCGCTTTTAGCCGCAGGCCCGTGGCCGCGCGGTAAACAGAAGCTCGAACTTTATTTTCCTCCTTATTCGGAGAATCGAAAGGCGCGTCCGGTCATCGCGATCCTGGCGGTTTGGGATTTGTTCCAGGGGATGTTTCTAAGGTTCTCGGGGAGGCTCGAGTTTAGTCTCGGTCGTAGGGGTGGGAAGATGGAGTGGAGATAAGCTCGAACTTCCACGAGGAGGATGGAATTTATTCCCCTATACCACCCGTACACTTCGATATGAATTTTATTCGGAGAGTTGGAAGGTACCGCCGTTGTTTCTGTAATCTTGGCTCTTTAGAATTTTTATTGATAAACGTATGCGAACTTTCTATCGCGTCTCGATTTCAGCTTGAGGATTTTTGTAAAGAATATTAAAAATCGCGTTGCTTCAGCTCAAACCTGGTTATTCGAAACGAATCTTAAACGATGTTTACCACAGCGAATGATCATAAATATATAATCGATGCCCCTAAGCTACTCTCTTACGATCGATTTCCAAAATCCCCGACATCAAGTACGCGCGATCGGTTCGCCCATACGAAACTCCGATATCTCAGTTTCTCCTTTAACCGCTATTCAATATGCAAAAGGTATCGTTTCCGGGATTCCTCTGTCAGCGGGGAAAATTAAAAAGTTCCCCGCGCTAGGCGGCTTAAGCGCCGACAAATTCCCGGGGGCCGCGTGAATATTCAGGCCGGCGTGAAAAATGATACGATCTATCGTCATTACGGCGTCGATTTTTTGACGGGCTTATCGGTCCTCGGATAATAAATCGCAGCGAGGGGGATTTAATCCTTTCTTCGCGGAAGAAACGATCGGGCAAAGCGCACCGTGAGCTCGGCGAAGAACAAACGAGCAGCCGCCGGCGTTATTTAAAACGGAAATGTGGGTCAGCCTTCGCCTCCCCTCCCCCCTCTACGCCCTCCCCTTTGCACACCTCCGTCTTTCTCGAGAGCGAGGATGGAGGAAGACACCGAGAGAGCAAGAGAGAGAGAGAGAGAGAGAGAGGAAGGGAGGGGCCGGACGAGGAAGGAACGACGGAGAAAAAGGGAGAGAGAAGGAGGAGGAGTGATGGGGAAGGAGACGGATCGAGGAAGAGGGAAAGAGAGAAACAGCCCGGCCGCAGAATGATCCACGTCTTTGACGATGAGCCGTGATTTATTTTCGGTCCTCCCCCGGGAAGCCACCCGTTCTTAAGATGGTCTTGTAGGTGCCACGGAGGTGAACGAGAGTCGTTGCTCCTTGGATATAAAAGCTGTACGCGCGGCGATCCGAGTAATGTAACAAGATAATCTACGCCACGTTTTTCACCCCGTTTTCATCGAGCCGCGAAGCGATAAACGGGCCGCCTCGCTCAGGGCTTCGCAGCCCAGCGGGAAAACGTGTTTCGAGAGAAAATCAAGCCTGCCGAATTTTTCTCACCCGATTTCTCCGCGCCTCGATGGACTCCTGTACGAAGGGGATTCTTCATCTTCATCGAATCCATAGTGGACTTCGAGTTTATCGAACCGATGGGAACCTTGCGAGGAGAAGTATATGCGAGGGTTTAGATAACGCGATAAGAAGGTAATAAATTTTATGCACGAAGCACTCAAAAATGTTAGGTAATGAACAAAAACGAAAAAAAAGACAAAGATCTCAAGAAAAAAAGAAAAAAAAAGAAAATGAAGAGAGACTCACTATTACAAAGTATGTAAATAAAAGTTATACCCGAGTGTTTCTGTTTTTTTTCTCTTTTACAGCGGCTAATGGTCTCAGTAATCGATGCCGCTATAAACATAACATACGAGAAGGTAATGAGAAAACTCAGCGCATTATCCTTCGATTCCCTTATCAGCCTACCACTCGACATCCCCATTATTCAGAGCATCGGATCCCAATTAGTGGAAGCGAAGAATATTCGATAACGAAACAGCGAGCGCGCGAATTTGCGGCTATCGCGCTATCCCGCATAGTTCTCCATTCGGCGCGTCTTATTTTCCCCCATCGGTGCTCGAAACGAGGGTGCGCGATCGGGGGCTCGCTTCGAATATCGATACGTCAGAAATAATAAGGGCCGGTGTCGGCGATCCTTTCCCTGAAATAGGACCCCCGCGTCTACGGAGTTTATCGTTTCTCCGTCTGCGCGCCACACACGCCGCGGCTTACGCGCCGGAGGAGCGGTTTTATTTCCAGCGTAACGAATCTCTATTTACGGAGGGTGAGGTCGTTATATCGTGGACCATAGTATTTTAAGACCGGCGCATTGTATTCTCTCACCTGGCGCTCCTTTATTTTCCCGCTCGTTCTTCCTCTCCTCCTTCCCTCTGGCCCTCCCCCTCCCTCTCTACCCTTCCTCCACGGCATCCTGCTTCGACTCCGGACCCCGCCGTAAGGTCGTATAATATAGGTCGTTCCGTCGAATGGTCACGGTACGGAAACCGAGTAATCTTCGTTGTTTCGCACCGTTTTGTTCCATTGAATGGGAGGGCGAGCTCGGGCCTCGTGCGAATAAAATTAACGAGCCGCCGTTCTTTTGCTCTAGCGTTATATTGTCCTCGGCGTATCCTTCGGTCGGCACTTCGCGGAGGAGAGGGAGGGAAAGGGCGAGGGATTTGAGCGAGGGTTGGGTACGTGGAAGGAGAGATGTATGGGAGAGGAAGAGAGAGAGAGGTGTCCATTACTAGGGTTAGATGAAGATTTAATAGAAACGCACGGGGTCTCGAAGGTGGCGAGGGATATTTTTTTGGGGAGCTACGGTCCTGGGAATGAATATTAAAATCGTGGTTATGGAGGTATAGGAAATTGAGGGATTCGAACGTCCCTCTTTCGCGTTTAACGTAACTTCGAGGGAACAACGATATTCTGTTTCAAAGCGGATTTCCAGGAGGAGAATTATAATGTAAATATCATACCTAGAGTTATCCAAAGGTGAGGGAGGAAACTCGAACTTTGGATTTTTTTTTGGACGAAGTACCTATAATAATTCGTGTATCGGAGGGATATTTTAAATAATCTAGTGCGCGTATTATATATTATTTTATACATACCATTATGCTTGGTCTTATATTCTAATGTAATTAATGGAACGATAGCGTGGTAAATATACTGTCTCAAGTTTGGATCGAGAGAATCCGTGGTCCATACACAATCTCGAGCCACTGCACGATGCCAGGCTCTTCCCCTAATTCTCATCGCGCGGGACCATCACTTCTCGCCACCATTACTATCGTTACAATCTCATTACAAGAGCGATCCTTCGCGCAGTTTCGACGCTCGCTTTTTCAGTCTCGAATAATTCTGCTCTGGCAATCTTCGAGAAGGGGCGGGATATCCGTTATCTCACGGGCCAGCGCCGTGGTCGAAAGTCTCGAGCAGAAGCGCGCGAGGAGCTGCGGCCAACGTCCGCCCCGACTTGTTTGCCGACTAACGAAAAAGTAAAACTGCGTAAGGAAGATCGAGGGCGGCGCGGCCGGGGGTGGAAGCGCATAAGACGTATATGGGAAAATCGTGTTAGTCTCCTGGAGCCCCGAAGGTCGGCCAAGGCTATCCGTCTTATTCCAGAAATATGCATCGCCCCGAGGAAACTCACTTTCTAAAACAAACAGGGAGGAGGGGGAGGGGGGGGGTCTCGGGCGGCGAACTCGTATATTTTGCAACTTCCCGCCGAGATAGCGGGAGCGCCTCGTGTGCGATCGGAAACTTGGATGGGTGGCGTGTAATTAAACAGCGGGTACTTGGCGCCTGTGAACTTGCTAAATCCTCCGTTTGCGATAATTAAGCGGAAGGTGCGACCATTATCTCCCGAGGGAGCTTGTCTTAAAAGGTATTAATACACTTTTGCGGAAGTAATCGCGAAAGTAGGTACGAGCAGACACTTTCGAGTTTCGCGGGCATTAACCACGTCGATGAGAGGGGCGCTTGTCGATCGACTGCTTTCTGCAGTGTAGACGAAATGTCTCTGGATAGATATATCGTTGAATCGCATGATTACTCATGCGCGAACTTGATTGTTATAGATATCGAGGTGATTATTGTAAATGATGCCACGATTGTTGAAGGATTTTTGCTTGCTCGAGGTTTTGGGAACGTTTTTTTTTTCTACGGAGAGGGAGTGTCGTTCTCATTCCGAACCCCTTTTGGCAGCCTTTTACTGCAAGCTGGGGATACTGCGGGCGTATTCTACCCCCAGCTCAGAGGGGGACCTGGCTTAGATGATTAATTTAACTTCTAATTGGTAGGGTAAAATCGGAATAAATTCGATGGAGCTTATTCGATAGATTTATCCATGGGATACCATTGGCTTCCTAAACAGCATACTTAGTCATGGAAAAACATGTTAAAGCTGTCAAAACGTTTAGTATTTCGTATTTCTTTATTCTTACGTTCACGTCGTGATGAGTATATTTCTGAAAATTGATATTATCAATTTTCACTATATTCCCACAATTAAAGAAAGTACCGTAACGATATAATTTCCAAAAAAAACCTACCAAATTACATTTTAATCAGTACCATTATCGCTCCAAAAGCAAACTAAAACAAATCGTAGGAGTAAAACAAACCAAAAAAAATATTCGAGCCCCCTTGCATTTTCAATCGACGATCATTCCACTATCGCGAAAGATCCGCGAGATTGGCGCAATGGCAATCAAATCGATTACGGAAAAAGCGTCGGCGTACGCGCAAAGTTAACGCGATGAGCGAGCCGTATCGATTGTGGTTATCCCTGAAAGTGTCACGCGGTGACTCAGCGTGACAACGCGCATTGGTGTACGCGCCAGCGTTTATTTCCACGTACGATCCGGGGAGGGTGGCCGAGCTGTCCGCCTGCATTATCCGGCGGCAGCTTATTAAATTCTTTTTCCTAAAACGCGCTCGGCTATTCGGCGGACATCTCGTCGATATCGATCCTCGCGGCACCGTCGAACGGCCTGCGGTGCTAAAACTTTCGATTCCGCCTGGACAAAATTACTGTCGAATAAGCCGCGCTCTCTCGACACATGATCATCGTAATTCTGACCTTTAATGTATACGTAAAGAACGTAAAGCGTAGCCTTACTCTATCTCCTTCTCGATTGTAAAAGTACATTTTTGATGATCAGCTTATGGTATTTGCACCCTTCTTTGGATTTTGAAAGGAAGAGTGAGAATGTGAATTAGTTCTACATTGATCGAATTTCCACTTTGTTATGTACGACTCAGGAATTTGGAAATTAATTATTAGTATACCTTGAAATTTCCAAGGATTTCTTTCCAATGCGCAGTGACGAATAACGATAGAAATACTGAGACTTGTTTGTTTCTGTATGTTTGTTGAGAGTCTATGTTTGTTGTATTTCCTCGATTAAATATGTTTTGGGGCGATCGGAAAGTATTTACTTTGTCCAACTGGAATTAGTGTTTTGACCAATGTACGGAGGGAGTGCCATCCTGAATATTTTAACGGCTGACGCTGTCCAAACAGGAAATCGAGCAGGAAGGAAGGGCCGTTTCTCTTACTCGCTCGATACCGGGATGGGACACTTCTATTCAACCCCCTTCTCATCGATCGAACGTCGATGTTTTCGACTTTCTTGCATGGACCAGCGCTGTTCACTCCTCTTTCCCCATCGCGTCTGGGTTATTTCCCTTTACCGCCATTACGGTTTTGTTGATAAATGAAAAAGACATTTCGCTCGTTTATTCTTCGTTATTCGGTGCACCTTTGTTTCACTATCGATTGGAAATGATGGTCATTTTACTACAAGGAATGGTAAGTTTAAGTAAGGTATTTATGCAGAAGGTATTAATTAATTGAGTAAGGTATTTATGCAGAAATGAAGAAACGCGTAGGCATTTGCTCGTAGAAAAATAATGCGTTGCAGATGTACAATTGTTATTGAAGTATCAGTATAATTATCAAAAACGTGTGTGGATTCAAATAAGATCGATGGCCGAGATTAATTTTTTGCCAAACGATCAGATTAAGACGAATGAAACATCGTTTCGTAGCTTTATTCCATGTTCCATCAAATTAATTCTGCACTACGTAGATTAATAAAAAAAAAGTGATAACCGTAAAAGTCTTTCCTGAACGTTGATGGCTTCTTTATTATCACCGTGTCGCATTTTTTGTTTTTTTCATTCCGCTCATAACGGACACAGTTGTCTAACAAAGTTCTCAATGAAATTGATCGAATTCTTTTTCACCAGAGTATATTCGTAAACTTCCTCTCGCCTTGGCTGAAATTTATGAAGTACCACCTTCCCAGGGCTTTGAGATAGCTTCGAAACGCTTGTTTCCGAAACATTATTGTCCTTGGCGTCACTTGTTAATTAAAGGATAACGATCCTTTGACCAATTTCCAGGTAACAGAAGAACGCGTAATAAAATATAATAACGTCCCAGAGTATAAAACAATATAGCGAGCTGAAAGGTTGGCTCGTTTCTTGCCCGAGACGACCCGCTGGGCTACGGCAAAGCAGTCCAGCCAACCGGCAAAAAACAAGGAATATCCTCACTTATTAATATTTACGTACTGCTTTATGCATAAAATTCTTCCGTACCTTCGAGGCCGCCGAGGAAAGGAGGAAGAGGGAGAAGGATCGTTCCCGGCTCTCGTTCCGTTCATTATGCTCCGCTAACGCGCTCCCTGGTTGGTCGATCGGACCGCGGCATCCGTCATATAACGGTTTCATTTTCCATTCGCATCTCGTCCGTTCGAATATCCCCCGCAAGGGCGCCCTTTAATAATATTACGCATTGTTCCGAGCACGGTATGCGCGCTTGTAAATTCGCCACGGTTTTCCACCAATTTTGTGGCCGCGTGCCAGGCGTGGTTCCTCTTCCTTCCCGCGAACACGTGCCCCCTTATATTCCGCCCGGATCCCTGGATTTTTATTCCCTCCCGGACGCGCCGTGGAAAAAAATGGCAAGAATCTTCGGCCCCGCCCTCGACGCGAATGGAATTGTCCGCCGGTCTTTGGTGCCGAGGGTTTTGCCGGAGGAGGATTATGTTATAGATCACCTTTTGGTCGGTCTTATTACGTAGTTTAAATTTCTCATCCTTACATCGAACTTCGAGAGACAAAACGTGGGGGATAAAGTATTCCTTCCGTATACCACCTCAATGTTTCACATCGTTCTTCACGACTCACGAACACCAACCATATCAAAAGCGCTTACATTTCCTCGATTAAACTCATCGTCGAAAGTGCGAAATAATCGATCTTATCACCAATATCGAGATTCATTTTTAATTCAAAGCTAGAGTCGAAGGTCCGTTCAATAATACCCACAAATCGACGTCTCACGAGAATCGAGAAACAGCATGCCTCCTGGCTTCCTCGCGCCAGCCTCTACAAACTCCAGAGGTATCTCAGGCGCGAGAGAGAGAGAGAGAACACGAGTATCCCTGTCTGTCCAACCATTGTAAAGCCAGCAAACGTACCGCGCCCGGCGGAAAGGTTTACGAATATCGGCATCGCGAAATCTTCGTCCGCTCCCAGCAAAACGTCTCGCCTCGCGGCGATTCATTGGTCGAAAAGGACCTCTTTGTCTTCCAGCCGCTTCTGCCTCCCGCTTCTGCCCCATAGAAACGTCCCCAGGAGCCCAGCTGGGATATTCTTATCGGCCGTGTCCTTTGGCGTGCTCGTCGGTCCAGGCGTCGAATGAAAGTCATGTCCCTTCCCAGTAGAATAAATCCAGCGACGGCCAGCCGGAAAGGCGAGCGTCGGCCGGGAAGAAAGGACGGAGGGTGGGGGAGGGCGAGGGGGGGAGAGGGTGGGGGGAGGGGGATCGCGTAGTCGCGGTGGGCTGAGGGCCTCGAGATGTAGGGGCGTCGAGGGGGGGGGGGGGCGTCGAGAGGGGCGTCGAGGGGCGCGCGGAGGAACGCCAGGGTTCCCCGGAGCACTCGACTCATTTCTCCGAGCCAACACAGACCTCTCGACTCGACGCCACTCGTGGAAACGAAATCTGATACGAGAAAAGCTAAACTCCTTCAAATGCACAAGCCTCCCTCCTTTCCTCCTCCTCCTTCCACCGCTCCTTATTCTGCCCCGCTCCCGCTCCGCGGACCTCTCCAGCCCCTCCTTCCGATCCCGCTACCCTCTTCTCGGCCTCTCCTCTCCGCCCCCTCGACTCTTGCTCCTTTCAGCCACCCACTTATACTCAGTCAACCCTTTTCATTGCGAAAACGTCGTTCTGCAATTCACTCCTTTCCTTCCTCCTCCTCCTCCTCCTCCTCCTTTTTTCTCCACGCTCCTCGAGAGAGTGTTTTAACCCTCTCTCTCTCTCTCTCTCCTCCCCAGGTTCCGTCTCCCCCCTCCTCCCGGCTCTCGTCGTCTCGAGGATTCTTTATCACGAGTCCCTCCACTCTCGATCGGAATCCCTCGGTGGTAGGGGCCCTGCGACCCCACTTCCGACTGTTTAACTCCTTTAATTAACCCCACTTGGGATCCTTTCTGGCGGATTTCGGTGGCCTCTTTCGCGGCACGCGACCTCCTTCAGCCGTCGAAGGGCCGAAGAAGGGAGGGTGGGTCTCGCGATCGGTGGCTCCTAATTGACCGCGGACCTGGTGCTTCCGTGGGATGCAGCTGCGAGAGGTGGATTACGGGAGGAGACTCCTCGAGCGGGTCGGTCTCATCCGAGGTATTGTGCCGGGAAGTCGACTTAAGGTCCCCGCCGTGTGCCATCATTTTTCTCCGCCGTTGGAGGCTTGTTATGATAATGCAAGAATGGAGGGAGCACTTTGTTTCCGTAAGGTTCGACATCGTGCGCCGAGGTCGTTTGTCTTGGAATTTTCCGAGGTGGATTTGGGAGTGTCTAAATTACATCCATAATGCGAGCCCAGGAGTAATCGCGAGGTTTGCTCTGTCGTTGGGAATTATGAGCTTTACTTACTGCGTCACTGTAAACTAGGGATATGTTGAGAAAGTGGGCTTCTTATTCGATTCTTTTTCCACATATTCATATATTTCACACGTTTGCAAAGGAGATAAACGCAAAAAATCGTAATGCTTTTTCGATATCTCCACGATCTGTCTGTGTTAAAAGACACGGGAGACGAGGAATTAACGAAAACCTCATCTTGAGAGAAAAGAATCTTAGGTGAATCGAGGTAGGGAAAGGTTTTTCGCGCTCCCTCCCACGCGTGGCTCTTGCGAGATTCAAACTTTCATCGTAAGGACCCACTTGCTGGAATTTTGCAATCGATGGTCCGCTTACTGGCGGTTCAGAACTCATCTTCCTGGATGAGAAGGAAGAGGGAGACGTTTCTTACGTACTGTATATCAACCTTCGCATCCCCGTTCATCTCCAAACTCCTCTCCGTTCTCGCGCTACCCGATGTCGAAGCTCGCGTGGCTCGCGTGGCCAAAAGACATCGATGCCATAATTCCAGTCCTTTCTTTTCCTCTAATAACACCGAGGTATTAATGGGGAAGCCTCTCGAGGTCTCTGCCACCCACTTCAATTATGATCTGTCGGGTGCAATTTCATTTTAGCCTGCCCCAGGGCGGAGTCGTGCAAGTTTGATTTTGCGGAGCGTCGAGACGGTTACCTTTTTTTTTTTTCTCTTCCTTCCCCGGCAAATTGACGTTAATCCGAGGTTCCCGGATCTTGGCGTCCGAATGATAGAGTTTCATTTAGCCGCGGCCCGCGTGATTTCCATTTAAATATTCAACGTGCCGAGGCACGGAGAGATGAATTTTCCATTTGCCCTCGTCCGTAGTTTTCAAGTACACTTCCGGCAAATGGTTTTTAAATCAAAATAGCTTTACTTCTAGACCGTTGGAGCTGTGGGAAATTGGGTACACGCTATCCGTACTTCGGCTTTGCCTTGTTCCACATTTTCTATTACCCGAATATCCCTCTGACCTATTCCACGGCCAGCAATTTCTTCGTTACGCTCGCTAAGGTAGGTACGTTGCTGGAATTAAATCAAACTAGATCACTCGACGCGGTACATCCATCTTTACGCTGAGCTTCGATGCAAGAAGAAACAGTATTCGTAGATTCTCTTAAACGTTCCCGACCTGCGTTTCTTATCTCTTCGAAGTACACGCTACCTTCGTTCCTATCTCTCAACTTCAGTCTTCTCGCACGCTCATCGAATCCCCGGGCCCCCACGCTATTTAAGCAAAACAAAATAAAATCGACATTTTTAAGCGGACGCATATCCAATATAGAACATCCATCACCACGTATCCTCCTCCACAAAAAATCAGCTTTACGAGAATCATTCTCTTCTCACACACCTCCCGTGACTTTTCATTCTTTTCCTCGATACTCTAGCCTATCCTCGTTATTTCTTCTCGTCCTATAACCGAGGCTCGATTCATCGTTCCTCGATCGTAACGAATCGCGGAAGGGGGGGATCTCGCGAGGTCAGGCTTGGAGCTGGTTGGCATCCTCGGTTCGCAAGCTGGACCATTATTCGCATGGAGGTGCGCGATCGCGTGGCCCATTCAATTTGCGAAATGCAATTCGGTGAAGCTGTAGGCGTAGGGAGCGAGGGATATCGCCGGGGAAAACCGCACGTGTCGTCCGTCTCCGATATGCGGGCTGCCCTCTCTCTCTCTCTCTCTCTCTCACTCCCTCTCCATGCCTTTCCCTTTGTCTCGCTCCCTCGGCCTCTCTCACTCTGCAGAACCGGCACGGTCCGCAGGGAGTAATTTGTGCGACGATAAATATCCGTGGCTTAAGCCAGAACAGTCGGTGCCGCCGCCGTACGACGGATGGGTAAAGCTCGTTGTTTCCTATCCGCCACTCGATAGCTCGACTGGCACACGGAAAAAAGGGCCTCTGCCTGGCTGCACGCGACCAGAGTCCATCGAACTCATATTTAAAATCCTCCAGGAACTTGTTACCGCCGCGTACACGTTGATTGAGCTCCCAGGGCCACGTACCTTCCCAGCTTTGCCCGTCTCGAAGAGCTTTTAAGGACCCTTTTCGCCCTCGAGAGATGGTCTGGAGGATATATATATATATATATATA
>JBCFXI010001263.1:0-10238 GCA_038496175.1 Ampulex compressa
ATATATTTATACAATACAATAAAATATACAATAAAATAATATACTAATACTAAATAAGAAAATAATAATAGAATATATATATACAATAAAATCGTTTATTGGCGCTTGGCTTATATAATCCAACGTCTCGAGGAAGTCACTTTAACAACACACTCAACGATCTTCCAAATTCAACCCCCGTGCCAGGACGCATTTTGGTATACGCGCTGTTTCCAAACGATGC
Source organism: Ampulex compressa (assembly GCA_038496175.1). Lineage (NCBI taxonomy): Eukaryota > Metazoa > Arthropoda > Insecta > Hymenoptera > Ampulicidae > Ampulex > Ampulex compressa. The sequence goes on from JBCFXI010001263.1 coordinate 224, forward strand.
GTATCCGAGAGTATTCATCGATCATAGAAATGGTGGCGTACCAAAGAAACACGGACATAGATTCCCTTCGAGAACAGCGGCAACTCGGCGCTGCCCCAGAAGCAGGGTTATACGCGGTGGACACGTAGAACGAGGATAATGGTTCGGAAAGGCGGGACACGGAGGGTGGAAGACGTCGCTCGAAGGCGGACGGGGTGGTTCGGAATGGAAGACTGGCCGTGGACGCCTGGCGAGGGAGGAGGAGGGGGGGGGAGGGGGAGGGAGTTTCAGGATAGAAGACGTTCCGTGGGCTGAGAAAGCGGGATGTGCCCCGGTGGGGGCAAAGGAGGACGCGGCAGGGTGAGCGGTATACGTTCTTTGTCCGATACTTCACGGAGCGGGCGCTCTCCTCGTCGCTGGCAAAAACGGGTCTAGTTTCTTAGGAGCGCCCGTTCTCGCGCGGCGGCGGTTAGTATTTCGCTTTTTGCCGGCATTGTAATCAAGGAAGGGTTAGGTGGGTTTTTGCCCGCCGCCTCTCCCGCTGCCTGGACAAAACACCGGGCAGATGGACTGAGTCGCCGTTTCGATCCCCCTTCCTCAGCCCCTCTGGCCTCTCTTCTATCTCTTTCTCCTCTTTCTCCTCCTTCCCCCTCCCACCGCCCCCCCCCCCGGTTACCAACCCTCTCCTTATCCCTCGCGCCACTTTGCGCCACCCCTCGCACGTATCCATCCTGCACTCTCCCTCTCTCTCTCTCTCTGTCTCTCCCTTTTTCTCTTTATCCAACGTCAAAACGCCCCCCAGGCCGATCCCTTACTTACCCCCTCCCAGGCGCGAGTGGCGGGAAAAAAGCGCGTTTTCTCGTGGTCAGCGAGTAGCGAGAGCTTGGAGGATGATGGAGAGCTCGCCGAGAAAAGGTGGTTAATACGTGTAAAGTTGCGGAAAATTGTGCCTCAGCGCCGAATAGTTTATGGCCCCTTGCCGGGGCGTGATTTAGGAAACTGGAGATGGCTAGTTGGCCTAGGAGAGGGACCAGAAGCTTTTCGAAGCTCAACGAGGCGACGAGGGTAAGAGTGCGTTAGTAACTACGACTCGAGAGAAATAATCGTAACTGTGCTCGCGCGACCAGTGCATGGGCATCATCTTTGGCGGAAAGAACGAGGCTCCTCGTGGCGTTATGCAAAATAGGGCCAAAGCGTTGAATATGCAGAGGGCAGATTAATAATCCGCGATCACCGCGGCCGTTGCTAAGCTGGGGTGTTTGCAGTCGCGTTACCTCGTTCTTTTATGCGTGCGCGGAGATTGTAACCGTCGTCAAGGGTGGAGAAGTACATTTTGCGGGGCCTCGAGGCGAGGCACGGTGGTGCGCGAGGGACCCTCCTGGGATCGACGCCCGAGATTGGCTGGGTCCTGGGCCCTAAGGCCCGGGGGGTGCGGCCTCTGGCCTAACCCCTCGACCAAAATCGGCCTCCATCGACTTGCAACCCCTGCTGCCTCTCGGGAGGCTGCCCTCCCCTGGGATGCACCGGGTAAAATGGTCGACGGTGCAGTTCTCGCCATTGGAAAAAAGCTTCGAACCGTTGAAATCGCGAAATATCTGTTTATAACGGCCGATGCCAGCTCGAGCCTGTGGAACGGCATTAATGTCGCCTTCCTTTATGATAATCGAGTGTTGGAATCTACTTTGTTAACGGCTTCGTTTTTTCTTGTTTTGTGGGACCCGATTTTTGGAGGGTTGACTAGGTGTTCAAAAAAAAAAAAAGTGGGATTTGGAGAATGTTGTACTGTTGGAAATAGTAACGGTATTATGGACGACATTGACTCCGTGCAACGTTGAGTCTCGTATCATTTGTCATAGATATTAGCATCTGGAGATGTAATTGGAATTGCAAATATTACTGGATCTGCCGTGTCGATAAACCTATCGACGTTCTCGTACAATAACATTCGCGGACCTTGCAAAAAGATTTTTGGCAAATAAGGAATTAACATTTTTCCCAATGGTGCAAACATCGTTCATTGACGCACCGTTCGAGAAGCGGGCCGCGGGAAATGGAAATAAAATCGTTATTTTTACGCGTCCTGCCGGTAAATTAACACGTTTTCGAGTAAACAATGGTTCTATTTCCCCTGAATTTGCTACACGTATGGTTATTTACCGCGCAAAGTGGCTCAGACAGAAAAAGAGGATAGTTAATACGACTTTCTTCATGAAAATAATGATTCTTTTTCTTATTGTGCCGTAAGAATGGCTCGTTTTGGATGAGAAATAAAATGCTCGGCCGGTCGAGAACAAATGAAAGAGTTCGGAGGTCGACTAAAGGATACCTGGCTACGAAAACACCTCTGGTAAAAAGTCGCGTGACAGGCTGCGATCGAATAAACAGAAATAAATCGGGATTCCACATAGTCAGGACACTAACGATCAAATAATCGCTCCATGCTCCTGCCATATTCATCGTCCTATTCTTCTCGTGAAATTAACAACGAAAATGATTGCGTTACTTCTTGAGAAAATCAATGCATCACTCGTAACGATTATTTAATAACAATCACGATGAATATATTTTTTTAGATACAAAAATTTAACGATCACTACTCTAACATTACCAGATAAAAGGTTCAAAAAAAAATATCCGAAAAAAAAGAAGTGTCTCATTTAATTGGACAATCAAGCTGACCTTATTAATCAAAGAGAACGAATGAGAAACAAATTTCCCACAGACACTTCACGAACGAATGATTTTTTTTCGGCGGATTGTTTTTTACCGCTCGGATGAGAAAGGGTGAGCCAGGAGCCTAGGGGGTAAGGTTTTTTTTTTCTAACGAGGTGTACCATCACCTGCGGACTTTCGAGGTCCACTCTACACCTCCGTGCTTACGCTCCTGTACCCCTTCCACCCAATCACGCGCACGATACGCATCTTAATTATTATCCTTCTCACCATCGATCTCATCGATCGGCACAGAAAACATATAACACTAAGAATCTAACGCGATACAAAAATATTTAATCCAGCACAATCGCATATCGCGATGAACAAACTTCGCGCCTTACAAAGAATATCGCAAAGGACCTTAAACAAAGCGCTTAATTTAAACCCCGATCTCACGTCGCGCAGACACGCGGAGGATAATTATTTTCCGTGGATGGGCAGCCTCGGTCTTTCAGGCGCTCGCATTCCTAAGTCAAAAGACGTCCTCGCGCTTTTTAAAGGAGTATCACGCATGAGAGGATAGAAGAGAGAAGGGAAAAAAAAAGTCTCTCTCATGGCGAGTCTCAGGGCCGGCGGGGCGATAAAAACGAAGGAAAAAGATCGCCCCGGCGGGGCAAAAAGTGCCTGAGAAAGGAAAAGACGCGGCTCGTAGAGTTCTTCGAGGCCTTTGTTTTTTTTCCCTCCTCAGGGTTTCTCCGCTGGCTTTTTTCTCCCTGGCTATCTGTCGGTCGGCGTAAAGGGTGATGATATGCATATGCGCAGGACGCTGCCGGGGGTAAGGGGAGGCGCGGAGGGGGGGAGAGAACGAGAAAGACGACAACACGTGGAGCACGAAGAGGGCACGAATGTGCCGGCCGCTTTTTTCTCTCTCTCCCCCTCCTTCTCCCCCTCTCACCTTATTTTATTTTTTTTTCCTCGCACGTCCGACAGGTACAGAGGCGCGGGCGCACCGGTGCATCGCCCCACGGGATTATCGTTTAGAACAAAAAAACGCGAGAAAATAGGGAGATCCAGACCCCCCCACCCCTCCCTCTCTCCCTTTACTCCTCCGGGCCCTTCCGCTGATCTCCTGGCGCGGCAAAAACACAGGGAGGAGGGACACTTAATTTATTCGCGAACGAGGCGAGGAGGTAGCTGTGGGAAAATTTTCAGCGTCGAAAGAGGCCGAGCTACAGGGGTAAATGAAGTTAACGATCCTGAGGACAGGGATCGCTCCGATGCGTTCGATGAAGAATTAAGTATTATTAGGCATATTTCTCTTATATCCGTCTTCTTGCTCGATGCGATCCGCGTAGTCTGTTAAATGGTCTTATCGAGCAGCAGTGTACATGCTGCTCGACAAGACCGTTTAACAAGCTACCTAAGTATTATTGGGTCGTCCCAAAAGTTTCTTCTCGTTCTATAAGGAATAGGTAGTACTACTTTATCGAATTATGCACACGACTAGAAAACGACTAAAGGATAAGTAGTACTACAGCATTTAACGAATTAGGTTTCACGTTTGTCGAAACATTGGCGAATAAAGCAGCAACGTGGAAATGGTGGAAGATAGTTTTGGGACAATCTGATATATATTCGATTATCCTGTCGCGGGTATACACTGGGAGTACCAATCGTAGGCGTTATGCACGGAATACGCGCGAACGGGGTTATTATGCAAAGTTCCGCGCGGCTTATGAGGCTTTACTCGAACGTAGGTACATCGTACCTTTATATGTACAAACGAGGAGGGTATATCTCCTAAAGCGTAAGCCTTGCGAGGCCCTAAAAATATTCTATCGCATGCACAACGGTGCGTAAAATACATACGAGCTGACGCAGCGATTTCCTTTTTGTAAGAGCCTTCGGGAGTACACGGACCCTTTCGCCTCGTCATTCAAATTAGGCACTATTCGAGTGCAACCACCCACAGACCACACGACTTCTCGATCGTATTCGGATTACATTCAGAATGCCTTTTAATTCTGGAGGCTGAAGGCCTGCGCGGTCCGTCCGGCAGCCGCAGAGTACACAATCGGAATAAACGAAAGAGCTCGTTATAATAAGCAGCTGTATGCTCGCTGGTATTGCGCCACGCGGTTAACGTAAATCGGGAGCTCCTTCGAGAAACGCGCAATGAAATATGATTATACAGAGCATCGAACAGCGTATTAATTTATACGCCTGGTAAAACTATTTATTCGGAATCATTTCGTCGATGCTTTATTAGACGTATGTCGCGGCTTAAAAAAAGGTTCGTATATTTTGTATATCGAAAAAAGATGCGTCGCGAACGTATCAATGGCGCTTTGTAATTAAGCGACATTCGAGGAATTCTAATCGAATGTACGCAACGTGCAAAGGGGACTTTGTTCTGCTAAGCTGCATGTGCGATTAATATATTTCACGTCCAACGATAGAACTGCGGAAAGGTATAGCGCATAACGGAGGCGCGTATGCGAGCGTAAAGCGACACGATTCCATGGCCGTGGCGGGGGCAAAAAAATCTTGGCTCAATAAGTTCTAAGCGAGCACGGAAGCCCGACAAACTTAACGTAAAAAGTCGAAGATTTTTTGTCCAACCTCCGTGGCAGCGAAGCGGGCAAGTGCGGCTTTTTCCCCGAGCTCAAATTTACGGCGTTCCGAATTATCTTACCACTATGGATAAGTTCTTAAACTTTTTCCCGGGCAAAAGCGCCGCCAATGAGAGTGGAACTTCGAAAAAGCAGCGCGCCTTTGTCCAACCGGTCCCATAAAGATTACGGTCAAACGAACGAAGGCCGATTTTAATGTCCTCTCATAGTACTTTTCCGAAGTTATCTCGGGGGAAAAAAAGGGTGGATAAACATCTCAGCGATAATAATATCGCTTTTTGCGGATCGAAGAGCGGGAAAGAAATACGAGGCCCGCCCCTCTCTCCTTCCTCGATCCGCAATGGCGATCCTCGGTTTTTCGCGACTTACAGGATCCGGACGTACAAATTGGAGTTCACGCGACGTTGCGCTTAAGCGAAACGGGCGATCTCCTAAGTTACGGCGGCCCCCTAAAGAGTTTTGCGTCCCCGTAATCGATTTCGACATTTCGGGGCAAATAAAAAAGGGGCAAACCATTTGCAACGTCGGCCAACCGTCGTCTACCGCCCGATATCCTCCCTCTCTCTCTCTCTCTCCCTCCCTCCCTCCCTCCCGCCCCTTCTCTCTCTCTCTCTCTCTCTCTCTCTCTCTCTCTCTCTCTCTCTCTCTCTCTCTCTCTCACCCGCGCCCTCCCCCGCCCTCTCTCTCTCTCTCTCTCTCTCTCTCTCTCTCTCTCTCTCTCTCTCTCTCTCTCTCTCTCTCTCTCTCTCTCTCTCTCTCTCTCTCTCTTGCAATTTCAACTTTCGGAGAAACGCCGGGCAAAACCGCGAGACGGGACTTTTTTGCGAAGACTCGGCGGTGGTCAGCGCTGCTTATACGACCGGCACTCTGATGGCTGTTCGCCGTCGTAAGAAACCGACAAAAACCGTTCTCGCAATAGTTGCTAGCTGGCGGCGGAAGAAAAACTCCTTTTTTTGCGCGGCGCGCCCTTTTTTGCCCGCCGATGAGTCATGCCGTATCACGAATAGACAAAGCGCGGGTGATACGCCCGCTGTGCTGCTCCTCCGTGCGCCTTCCTTCTCGCGCATAAAAATCACGTGGAAGTTGGTGCGAGCGTACGGACGCAGGAGAAGTGCGATGGCTATCGAGGATCCAGCCGGGAATTCTATTAACGGGCGAACCACGGATACGCTCGAAACGAGGACCGTGCGATTCGATGGAAAAGTTCGACGAATTCGTGACCGTGCATTTTCGGCGAATTGCCTTTATTAAATTGCGACGATTGAATGGGTCCACTTAGTTTTTCTCCTTCTGCCTTTTTCATCGTGTATGCAGATATGTTGGAATTGTGGTCGTAGTTTGAGCGTTGAGTCTAGAGTCTACTGTCTCGGTTTGGATATGTCTGATGCGAATATCTATGTGAAAGGAACGAGTGCAAATGTGTGACTATTGTTATATTAATTTGATTATTGACAGCAACGTAAGGAAGTTAGATGAATTTATCTTGGATTTAAAAGAAAAGTTCGAGGCAATTTTATAAAGCATTATAGACGTACACCGTTCTGAGCGCTTTATTACTTCTAGTGTCTACAACCATCGCGTGCTGTGGATAAGAAGAAAGTAAAGATTCAAACGATTGCTCGAATGATTACCGCGTATAATTTCGAAACGTCGGTTTCAATCGTTTAAATGAAAAAAAAACCGTTTGCCATAGTAAATGTCATAATTGTAGTGGCAGAAAGGTCGTGAGATGTTTTTATGATAGCTTCCTACATCGATAAAATAGTTTGCTTGGAGGAGCGCAGGGCGATCGTCGAAAAAGCGAGCAAAATCCTACTTTTCTTGCAGCCAAGGCTTTTTTGCGAATGACTCATCTAACTTCGGGACGAAGAAGATAAAAGCACCATGGCTCATATACCACTCTGGGGCAAACTTCTATCGCGTACCTATCGATGATTACTTTTCCTGCACAGACTCGTTGACGAATATTTTCCTTGGACTTGCACGAATAAAACGGATTTATGATCGATAACGCGTATAAAATAAATAAAACTTCCCCGTATACTCAATAAATGCCAGTGCGTTTAACGCGTAACGATTAAATCTTCTCGTGTTACCAGCGTATTTCCACGTGTCGGTATAAATCATCACGTCTCACAAGTAAAGGGTGAGTCGAGTGTTCCTGGAAACAGTTTTTAATGTCTTTGGAAAAATCATGTTTTCCATTCTCGGAGAAATTTCATCGATACTTGTTCGATGCACGTTTCGAGCGAAGATCGACGGCTGTTAATCGAGGATTGATTTTACCAAGCAAGGAAGCGCGGGCCAGGGATCCGCGAATGAACGTGTGTAGATGTAGAGCGGCGGGCGCCAAGATTTCCGGGTGTCAGTGGGTCAACGCATTCTAGGAGCTCGAAAAACAGTAGGTCTTGTGATCCAGTCGTACATTCACACTGCGTCGTACTTTAATGCACTCGTAAAACTATGTAGGATAGAAGGCACCACGCTAAACGTTACGGTCGTTCCTCGTTTTAAATGTTAGTAACGTTTTTCTCGAGAAGATCGACCGCCCTTTCCGATGGTAGGGCGGTTGGTGCACGATAGAAATTCATAAGCTGTCCATAATTGGCGAAAATACATATTTACAATTGTAATTATCACCGCGTCAACTACGATCCATAAATGGTACTAATGGAGAGTGAGAGTTAAGAGGCGTGCTTAGAATAATTACGACGCCAACTTGCGTCATGAGCACGTTGTTAAATCTGACTATCCTCCATCGACGTGGATAAATGGAATAGAACCAGATTTATACACGGTCATAATTTCAGGCCTTGCTTAAATAATTACGGATTGAAAGTACGATATTAATGAAAACCAATTGGCATGTAAGCACCATTCTCTCGATCGACCAATCTCAAGCTTAATCAACGTACACGTGCTTTGCCAAAGCATAAGAATTTAATTTCGCAATCCTCAACTCACCAACCACGCATTTTCTCTTAAATCAACCGTGATTTCCCCAAAATTGGTACAGCATCAAGAATCACGCAGCAACTCTATACTCGGCAAACAAACCACCCTTAATCATCTCCGCTTATATTTCCCCCTTTCCAATACAACATCGAACAAGAGAATCGAGGTCAAATGACCATCCACATCGCGGAAGCTGATACGTAAACATCGTACGCTGCTTAAAATCAACCCTCCACAGTAAACACAAGATCCTCCTTACCCAACCTCCTCACTTCAACCACAATAGTGTATGAAACGCTATTTATTTACGACTACTTATACGAGCACGCCCATTACTTCCCTCTCAAATATATATATATATATATGTATACACACAAAAGTCCTAAAAACTCCACACCCAAATCCTACATCCAAAAAACAAAAAACAAAAAACAAAAAACAAAACAGAATATACAACTGTCCTAAAAATGAGACTCCTAAATTCTGTACCTAAACAACAAAAAACAGTGAATAGCTCAGAAAATCTTTTCACACTCCAATACCAACGTGCATCGTAATGCACTAAGTTCAAAATGTTTAGGGATAAAAACGAGAAGATATCGACTCACGCGTGCCGTTGACGTTCCTGCTGAGTATCCTGGGGACGGCGGTGACGCTTTGCTGATGATTGTTCGGCGGGCTGGCGACGACGACGACCGGGTTCTGGGGGTTGGCCCCGCCGATCGGCGCCGTCGGGATAGGGGAGGGCGTCCCGACGCCCCGCGTCGCCGCCGGTACCGAGGCCGCCGCTTCTTCGACGCCTGGTGCACCGACGACGCGAGCGTCCATCCCTGACGCCCCAGCACCCTCTCGTGGCTCGGCGACGGCACCGGTGCTACCTGGGGCAGCACCCACTCACAGCACCGCAGCAGGAATGTCCACCGCGTTCCGGGTCATCGAATAGTGCACGCATTCAACGGCTCATTCGACGACCGCCTGGATCTATTCACCACCGCGACGATCGCACCAGGTTCGTGTTGGGTGCTCGACGATGTCCTCGCTTCCGGACCGATGGTGGGAAGGGGGGAGAGGGAAGATTCCTTTGGGAAGAATTCGTGAAGGATCAGGGAGAGCGTGGAGGTGGAGAACGAAATTATGATTTTATATACAAATCGTATCGATGATCGTGAGTGAGAAGAAAGAGGAATCGAAAATGGAATGGGGGTTAACCGTGAAACGGAGCTATCGCATGATCGTGGACCGCGAAAGGGGGGTTGGCGATGCGCGAGAGGGATGGAGGGTTGCGAGTGAGCGCGTGGGGATTGGAGAACACGCGTGTCGATCGGCTTTGGGATTCTCGATGTCGATGCGATACTCGTGCAGTACCGGTTCGGTCGTTGCTGCCGCTCGCGTGGTACCTGAGCGCACGCGACGTTGACGCACCGCTCGATTTTGGGGAGAAAATCGGTCGGGAGGGCCGAGAGGAGCGGCGACGAAACGTTTCGAACGATGGCGCGCTGCACATTGCCCGCCGTCGCGAGAATACACGGCGTGTCTCTTGCGTCCTCCCCACTCCTGCCCTGATCGGCGCACACTCATCCCTTCTGCCGGGCTTCCCCTCTCGCCTAGAGGAGGTAGGGCAAGGATTTCTGCAGCTTCTCAGGATCCTATATCGATGAAAACCGACGATTCGCTTTTATATTACGGTTAATTATTTAGGTCTTTTGCTCCAAGAGCTTCTCTTTGTAAACTGAGAATCGTATAATCGTTAAACGAGCTTCGCTTTTCGCCTAGAGGAGGTAGGGCAAGGATTT
>JBCFXI010001263.1:10336-64533 GCA_038496175.1 Ampulex compressa
TTCTGCAGCTTCTCAGGATCCTATATCGATGGAAACCGACGATTCGCTTTTATATTACGATTAATTATTTAGGTCTTTTGCTCCAAGAGCTTCTCTTTGTAATCTGAGAATTGTATAATCGTTAAACGAGCTTCGCTTTTCGCCTAGAGGAGGTAGGGCAAGGATTTCTGCAGCTTCTCAGGATCCTATATCGATGGAAACCGACGATTCGCTTTTATATTACGATTAATTATTTAGGTCTTTTGCTCCAAGAGCTTCTCTTTGTAATCTGAGAATTGTATAACCGTTGAATGAGCTTCGCTTCTCGCTTGGAGGAGGTAGAGCAAGGATTTCTGTAGTTTCTTAGGATCTTACTGTATATCGATAGAAATTGACGATTGGATTTTGTATTAATTATGAAGATGCTTCACTTTGGGAGCTTTTCTTTGTAATTCAAGAACGTAGTTATCGAATAAGACTTCGCGTTTTAAAAATTGTTCAAATATATCTTTTCCAACTGCCCGCGGCTCTCAAACGGTTAATGATAGAAAATTATCCCGAAGTGGATGGGTAGGGTTTAAAACCGGATTTTCTGCTTTGTATTTTGATCGTTTCCGGAGTTGGAAGAAAGTCAGCTAGCAGAAGATAACCTCGTATGACCGCATGGTTTCAGCGAGAGACAAATAGAATAAAGATAAGAAACCGGAATCTACCGCGCGGTATATATATATACATGTATACATCCCTCGTGACGCAAGCCAAAATAAAAAAAAAAAAATGACCACATAGAGTGATTTAAGGGAACGTAATTTTCAAATTCTCTAGGGTGACAAGAGAAACGAGCTCCTTTTTTTTCTCTCTCTCCAATCGAGGTAAAACGTAAGCCGCGTTGGCGCAAGAACGGTGACGTGCGTTGGCGGCAAAAAATAAATCGATCAAAACTTAACGACCCCGCTCCGCAGGCCTTAACTTTCAATCACCGCATAAACATAATTTCGAATTTGGTTCTCGAGGCCTTCGATCGAGGAGCGCGTCCACGCAGTTTGGTTCGAAAATTGTTACGTTAACCGGAGAGCGGGGCAAGAGCGAGAGGCGTGGTTTTGGATCGGCAATGGTCCTTGACAATGCGAAAATCGTGACATCCCTCGAGCTGTCCCCCTCCGTCGGCCTTACCAGTGTCGTCGCGTATATACGCTCCTCCCTTACCCTCGGGTGCCGATGCAAAAACCGTGCCCCTACCTCTCGCCAGCCACGGCGCAGAGAGGTGGAAAAGAGAAACGGAGGAAGGCGAGTCATAAAAACGCATCTTCCCTCCCCTCGGCCTCGTGCAACCCCTGTAGGTACGCACGACCTCTTTACCCCGCCATCGGCCCGCGGACGTCCGACATTTTTGCACTCCTCAAACCCCCCTCGACCTTCTGCAAAATTCACATACCTTCGAACCGTCCCATTCTCTTCCTCACGGAGCCTCGGCTGTACCTTGGAGAATCAATATCTCGCGATATTCTTACGTATTTCGCGATGCAATTATATCCGTCTGAGCTTTCGAAATACTTCGGATTCAATTCTTGGCGATGACCATTAATGGACGTTCATCGATGTAAACGATATCGGTTGGTCGTCTATATATTACAGCGCGGAGCTTTGAATTTGTGGGACGTAAACTTAAGGAATACCCGGATCGTCGATGATGCCCGCACCAATCCTCGATTTGGCAACGGAAGCCCGCCGGAGCACCGCCGAAGGCCGCTTCGATCCTAGGAATCTCGGTGCTCGTTTCTCTCCCTCCCCGCGACTCCCCCTATTTTTCTTGCCATCATCGTTTCTCACCACCGCGAATGCTTCTTTTTCCACCGTCGGTTCTTTCGCCGCTCTGCTCCTCGCTATCCTCGCTTCTCTCGGTCTTATTTTTGCGCCCGCCGCTGCCGCCGCCGCCGCCGCCAATCCCATTCCTCCGTTCTGCCTTTTTCCGGAACGGTTGGAAAAGAGCGGGAGGGACTTTTATTTTCGCGGCTGGAAAAACTCCGTCGGAGGGGGAGGTTTTGCCAGCGGACCGTTACTGCGAACGTAAAGTTTTTTTGCCTGCCCCTCCGAGCCGCGAAAGGGTGAGCGCGCTGTGGGGGCGGAGAGGAGGGGGTGGAGCGGGGGCGGGGGGAGAAGACCGGCGCCGTTCGTTGAAATTCGCGCGACGAGCGACATACCGTGCCCGCATAAAATTCGTCCCTATTTCTTGTAATTCTTGATATCGATCCCGAACTGCAGCTATTCGAGATTCGTAAACCGAGCGATAAATCGTTTAAACTAATTTCGAGACGATGGACGGGATCCAAGGATAGGTTTTTTAGGAGGAGAATCTTTGTAATGTGTCATGGACGACTCGTGCTTCGATCCATTATATGATCATGATTATACTGGGCGAATAGAACGAAAAATATGTCGAAGGTCTTTCGTCGCGTACTTTTGAATTCCACGTTTCCTCGAGTAACGCGTTATTTGCAATCAAAGAACAATTTCAAATTGAACTTAATTTATTAATATTAATTGAATTAATTTTCTTTAACTTAACAGATGTAATTTGATTGATCAAAATTTAAGACTCGATTTAACAACGATAGTGCGGTAACGATGATTATCGATATCGAGGTTTGAATTAATTTCCCGCGTGCCGGCCAAATGGTGACCGACCGTGAGTTCGTGTTAAAACCTGGATTAGCGCGGAATATGAGCGGCATTTGTTTCCATTCGAGTGTACGGTTCCTTGCATACGTGCTCTATGCAAATTTCTCGGGGCCTGAGAAACACTTTCGAAAAGGGTCGCGCAGGCTGTGGGCAGTTTTTTAACCGGGATTCCCCGATGCCGCGCAAAAAAGTAAGGGTTCCGTGTCCCTCGACGGTGCGTGGCGTGAGATTATGGATCAAGGAACGCGGTAATACAATACCGCTTGGTTATCCTTATTCAATGATGGGTACGCCAATAAAACACTGTCTCTCTTTCTCTCTCTCTTTCAAGAAAAAAAGAATGCGTGATGAGCGAGGAACGAATTGGTCATTAGTATTTCTCTTATGTTTTCTTTATTTCGGTCAGCTTCGGGTATAGAATCATTATAAATCATATCACATATCGATACGTTTTAAAACAAAGTACAAAAACGTTTTCTAAAGGAATAAGCCCTTTAAAGATAGAACACTCGGTATCGGCAAGTAAACGACAAAGCAATGTAAGCAGATCAAATACTGGTAGTCTGATATCTCGTATTGCTTTGCACATTCATGTCGTGCTTCGGGCGGAAGAATTATAGTAACTTGTAGAAACTTATTTCACTACGTCAAATACTTATTCTAGGTCTAAATGATTTACAAAAATATTAGTTATTAGATGCTGAGTAATACAAAGTGACAGAAATTATGGTGACGTTCAAACGAATGAGAGATAACTTATAACCATGCTAAATGCATGCAGGATTATTGTGCTTCGATATATATCCATGATTATGCAATAGTTGTACTATCTACAGCGAAAGGAAGATCGATTCTAATCCTTATCGGAAGAGTAAGCGTAAGGACCCTATCTGCTGTGAGGATCGATATTTGTATTTCAGCACCATATGAATATTGATGAAATGGTTGATGAATATATCAAAGAACGATATACAAAAAATGCATAGCTTTAGAGCACTACAGCACTGACGTACAAATGTCCATCAGGCTGAACAGAAAGTGGAATAAAAGAAGTAGAATGTTTTGTGTATACTTAATAACTTTGCGAATGTCAAAGCTATTTATGTTAGTCAGCATAGCGCGTATCTTAGGTTGGGTTTCTTCTATAAGTAAAATTTATTCTAACTTAACAGCAAGGAAAAATATTTACTTAATTTAATACACTACTTCTGTTAAGCTGAAAATAATCGCGGACAAAGGAATTCGTTTTCATAACACGATTTATAATTCTTTTACTTCTTAGCGCTCTATACTTAACTGTAAAATTTTTCACGTGGAAGATCATGATTTGGCTTTGATTATAAGTCAATTAAAATAAATAAAAAGATTATTTTTTAAATCGTCAAGTATGTAAAGGTGCTAAAATTTATGTCAATGCAATGGTATAATCATTTTGTCGGGATAGATATACGCAAATAAACGAAATACAATGTGTGTAGAGTTACACACAGCCATACTCGTACCATATCGAACTGCCAGTTTTCGAATCCTTATCGGTAGGAGTTTCCATCATAGTTTCATCCTGAGCCGTTTCTTTCGTCCCGCTGTTATTAATGTTTTTTGACTCATTTATAACTGCCGAGACTTTATTGTATATAAGAAATGGACGCGATTCTGCTGGTGGTTCAGGCCTGGAATTTGGCTCCATTTGAATTGTATGCCTATCATCTCCTTGTTCCTGTAAGGACTCGTCTATTGTGTTATCTGTCTACATTTTAAACTGTTGATATAATGATAGTGATGTCAAACATAAATTCTGAAAATGATAGTGGCGAGTATGCACTTACTGGCAATGTAGTAGGTGGTGGTGGAGAGTCGTCATTGTAATATACTGTCCTTCTCGTACCTGGATGACCAAGAGACAGTGCGTCCGATGTAAGTCCTCTGCTGCTCGTCGACCCTGTAATAATAAGGAATATGTAAGCCAGTTTAAACTATATAAACCAATTAAAGAATCATGCATGACATCAAAGTTTTCTTCACCTGCTAAACGATGATCCTCTGTACTGGCATCGGAATCATTTCCACCTGATTCTGATTCGTATGTCTTGCTCTCTGACTGCTTGGAACTTTCGGCCCAAGAACGACGATTCTAGGCAGTAACAACGTGATTAAATCAGAATATAATCGAAGTGTTTTATTTACCATTATTTTCAAGAAGTTCATAAGTTCTTCAAGAAAGCCTATGCATTATCTGTTACCTACTTTGCTGAGTAATTCTGATCCAGCTTTTCTGACTCGTCTAACTAAGCTCGCTCCAAATCCTTTTCTGCGGAGAAAAAATATTATTTTATCGTTATCCTCGAAATTTTGTGGCTTTTGTGCGTACTACTTACTTTTTAGTTGCGCAATTATCTAATTTTTTATAATGCTCCATGATCTTGTTTTCTAGCTTTTCCTTTTGTCGGTAGAGGTGGTTCACTTGATCTCTGTAACAGGTATATTCATGCAGAACAAGTAAATTTTTGCTCAACTCGTAGATCAACCCAAGTGAATATACGAACGTGTAATTCTTTTCTTCCAAATGGTAATGCTCCTTGTCTTCTAGGGAATGTATCAAAAGTTCGTGGTATTGCTTAAATAATTCAGTTATATGATCCATCAGAGTGCGTCTATCATTGTCTAGTCCAGAATATACATGTACCAGCATCTAAAGTTACATGTTTAATATAATAATAAAATCAATTTTTATAAGCCTGCATTGATAGACCAAGTTTGTTAAAAAAATTCAAGATTCATACGTACTTCACATCCCTGATTAAGCTTATTCATCTGCAACTCTAAGTTGGAGCATCTCTCATCTTTAGTACTAAGCTCACCCTGAGTCTCGGTTAACTTAAGACTCAACCGATTCGTTTCAACCTTTGTTTTACGATATTCATCTTGCAAGTTCTTATATTCTGCTCTTAACTTCTCCATTCCAGCAAATAAATTTCTAAAGTCATCCTGCATTAATGCACAAGCAACATATCCATGTATTATTTAAATCCGCAACGTTTGGTTATGTACTTCATCATTGCATATTAAAAAGTACCTTCAGTTTCGAATGTTCCCCTCGCAAATTATTCAGCGTCTTGGTATTATCCATCAATGCTTCCCTCTCCGTTTGCAGAATTTTGTTAATTCCCTCAAGTCTTTCGCACGATTCGCGTAACATTCTGATGTCATTCTTCCCATCACGTAAATTCGATTTAAGAGCGTCACGTTCGTGACGTAATATTTCGTACTCGTTGTTTAATTGTTCGTGCAAGGTCTGCAGCGTTTCTTGATCACAGAGGAGCCCAGCGTGCGCTTGTTGTTGCGTGGCTTGCTCCTTCAAAAGCTGCACCAGTCGAATGTATTTAGCGATGTGTCAGAAAATAAAGAAACGCATACAATACTGCGTTGTCCAGAAAGTTGATGCCAATTTTTAAATCAGTCATGATTTAATTCCTAGATTTGTCACTAATTTGATAGATAATCCAATATAATGTACGTACCTCTTCTTTTTCTGCAACTAGTTGCGTGTTTGCCAGTTGCAAGGCGGTGTGCTGCGCCGTTAACGAGTTGCTTTGCGACTGTAACGTTGTTATGTATACTTGAAGCTTCGCATTTTCTGATAAGAAATTCTCAGCTGCCGCTTGAGCGGTTATTAATTTTAGTTGTAGCTGCTCCTGCTCCTTCTGCGAAGAAACGCCACGAAACATAAGATCTTGCAATGAATGTACGGAAGAAATTAGGAAAGAATCGATACCTTCAGAGATTCTACCGTTGCTTCTAGTGTACTGTTAATATCAGTGATTTTATTATCATCGCTATTTGTTGGTTCGTGTATTTTGCTATTGCAAGAACAAGTGCTATCCGATAGAGTGGATTTTTTTACATGTTCCATTACGTCTGGAATTTCCGCAATTCTGTAATGTATTTGCCATAAATATTTTACAAACAATTAGGGTTTCATGTTGGATTGTTAATTAAATAAGGATTTATTGAGAATTGTTGGTTTTTTTTTTATACCTTTCTAGTATCTTATCTAGTGGTAAGGATATAAGCATGCTATCGCTAAGTCCAAGTTTTTCGAGAACCGTGTACAATTGTTGGGTATTCAATTTTTCTGCCACAAGTTTAGTCTGCAGTATTTCCAATGTTTCTCTATCCATTGCTGCCCGAGAGTCTAATTCTTTGCTGGATCTTTCAATCTCCTGCAATCTAAAGTAGGAATTACGTCAGTGGATCAAAAGACAAGTATATAATTATAATGTAATATATTGTGTACCTTGATATTTGCATAACAGAATTGTGTAAATCTTGTTCCAATTGCGTTATTCTTCGTTCCAGAACTTCTATGGTATTTGTTGCTTTGTCTAATGCGACGTCCTTTTCCTGGTATAGCATATAATTTAGTTATGCATATAAAAATTTTGATACGCGAATGGATGTGCAAATTACACTTTACCTCGATGGTTTCTTTATATCTGTAAATATCACGCTGCGCTACTTCTTTTTCTTTTTCTAATGCCGCCAGTTTTGTTTCAAGTTCAGCACATTTGGAACTACTTTCGTTTGCATTATTCTCGATAATTTTCAATTCCTCAATTTGCTTATTGGCAACTTCTATTGCATGCTCCAAGTCATCCGCACGTCTTTGAACACTTTCTAAGAGAGCTTGAACACGTTGTTTTTCTTTTACGGCAGTTTCGTAATTTTTCTCCAATTCTATAGTTTTTGCATGTTGTGCCTGAATATGCAAAGAAACATATATGAATAAACGTTTTTATCAAATAAATACATGAGAATACACGCTAATTAGGGATCCAACGAATATATTTGAGACATACCTGAAATTCTTGTTGCTGTTTCTCGAAAGAGGAGCGCTGATTTTTCAGAGAATTTTGAAGCTTTTTATTCTCCTCTAATGCCTGTTTACACACGAGTTCAAGATCTGAATTTTGTTGTGTAAGTCTTTCGCAGTTGTCATTTAATGATTCAACTTTTAACGAGAGTTTCTTCTTTTCTTTTTCTAATTCGAGAACGCGAGACGAATTCTCGCGGA
This sequence comes from Ampulex compressa, assembly GCA_038496175.1. Lineage (NCBI taxonomy): Eukaryota > Metazoa > Arthropoda > Insecta > Hymenoptera > Ampulicidae > Ampulex > Ampulex compressa. Next base: position 18,066 of record JBCFXI010001263.1, read on the forward strand.
ATGAATTCTCTTTTAATGACTCAATTAACGTAACTAATCGACGATTTTCCAGTTCCAATTTTAAAGCTCTGGTTTGTGCATTATTTGTTAGTTGTTCGGATAACCTATTATCGGTATGCGCTGGAAAATAAAAAGGCAGGATTATTCTTTTAAAAGTATTGATAAACATATTTTGTGCCATAATCTTATATTAACTTTGTGTATTGTATTTGTAAGACTGAAGACAAAAAAAGAGTTATTTACCTGGTTCGTCGGAGTCACTAATGGATCCTGCTGAAGCAGCTTCACTGGCCGCAGCTTTAGTTAATTTATGTAACTGGGCGTTTTCATCAACAAGCTCTTGATATTTTTCTTTATCAGCAGCACGTTCCTAAAATAACCCATCACAGGTATTGTGAGTAAAGTAAACATGAGAATAGCGACAGTTATGGATTAATTTGAATGAATGTATGATTACCAGTGCCATATCGTTAAGTAATTGCTTATATTTTATAATTTCAGATTCAAGCTCTAAAACTTTTTCTGCCCTTCTTCGAGATGAACTCAATTGTTCTTCTAACATTTCCCTAGTTTCCATTAATACTCTGAAACACATAATCTCCTTAACTAAATATATCAAGAATATGTTAAAGAGTATAATAAAAATAATATAGACATAGAGAAATTTAGATTAGTACAGAAAAATACCTATTATCTTCTCGCAGTTCTTGTATACGTGTTTTATAGAATTCAATATCCGTCAGTTTTTCTCTGTACCGCGCTACTTCTATTTCTAAGAGATCAGCACGCTCTGCTCTTTCAATAACAGCATCCAACTCATCTCTGTAAGATTTTGCAGTGCGTGCTTCGTGCATTAGTTCTTGATTCTATGGTGAGAAAGAGAAAAATAAAAACTAACTTCAATAATATTTTTTTTTTTAACAATGAAAATCCATTTACCTCCTGCTTAAGTTTAGTAAGTAACATTTTGTTGTGTTCAAGTTCCTCCTTGCACTCAAGCAGAGCTTCGGTTTTTTCTTCTCTATCAGTGCGCATACAAAGCGAAAAAAAAAAAATAAAAAAGAGATTAGAAATAAATTATGTACTTCAAAAATGTTTTACGAAAAGCGAGTAAAAATCAATATAAATATAAATTTATCAAGAGATACACACAATTCTTGACGTTGTTTCCTAACTCTTGACTTCCAATCAGCCAATTCAACGGCATAATGATGATTGTCTTCTCTCTCTGACTTGCTCACAGGAGTAGACTGTGGAACTTTATTTATATCCTCAGTTTCTACGCTAATAGATGAATCATTTCGCTCTGCAATTTCATTTACCCCAGCATCTCTCCATTTCTAGATGCAAATGTTATTTTATAGTACTTGTTTCACGTGCAACAAGAATATTTTATAGCAGTAAGCAAAATTAGAACAAAACACACCTCTCGATACATATTCAGTTCTTGTGTTAGTTTTTTTATTTGGGTAAAAAGAGAACCCATATTCACATGTTCCATTGCATCTTGAGTAATCACTATATCTTGATTATCTGTAACCTGATCGTATTAATCCATGAGTCAGTGATATATAAATATTTAAAAGTGCAGAAAAAACACAGAATACATGGGTAGTTAAATTTTCACAAGACATACAAATATCATACCTGTTTGATGCATTCTACTATCGCAAGTTGGGTATCAACGTGCAACGTTTTGATTTTTACAATAAACTTTTCTTTATTAGGGCATTGAACAGCACATCCTAACAACAGTAATAACAGCAGCTTCATCTCCGCAACGTATAGCTCTGGTTCTTTGCCTAAATTATCAATGTGAGGTAATCTTAAAATTAAATGACCCAGCTCCTCCTCGTAGAACTGTTTCATATTGTTTACAATTGCTTTTAAGTTCTTTATGCGGATTATAATATTGCCAGTCGAGGATATCACTTCATCGTGTAACGGCTCTGGGTCACTATAAATATTTATAGGATCAAAGATCATCATAAAAAGCGTTAGAATGGCTCTCAGTACAAATATTTACATAACGACTTACATTTGTAGGAATACGCTGTGTAATAAAACACCATCTACCAGTTCATCATAATTGGTTAGCAAGTCAGGATCCTCCAGGCAACTAACAAACTGCAGCAAAAAAATGATTATGGATTATAGATGCAATTTTCCATGGAAATAACACCTATTCGATCTCATTTCTATTCAAATAATATCTTACAAAAAATAGAAAATAAGACCTCAAAACTGTCGACTCCCAATCTTTGAAAACGAATCGCCGATATTTTAATTTACTCACCCAAGTCACCAAGGGCCCGGATAACAGGTCATCAATTTCCGAAGTCGCCATTTTCGAATATAATATTCGATAATTATTAGAACATTACCGATAAACTGACCCTGCCATTTCTTTTACAAGAAGAGGTTCAAAGAACCGCAGTTAGGTAAGTATTCACCTACGGCATTGTTAAAGCCGTACGATCGTCGTGTCCATCGCTCTGCAGCTCCCACGGACCGACTGCACGGTTCCCGACAATTTATTCCTATCTTATTAAGCCTGTCAGTATTTATAAAAAGTTTGCGGAAGTAATCGGATGCGATTCACGGACGATAAATGCAAGATGTAGTTCGAGCACAAAACATAGGCGCTGGTACATCGATCATCACTATTCGATTCCTTATTCTGTTAATTTTCCCTCATCTAGGCTCAGCACCTATTATCTGTCTCTCCGAGCAACTGTCGAAGCCTAGAGCGAATCATGTATTTCTTAAATTCTCCGTTCGATCACGCGAGGGGAAGACAAAGCGATTCGATCATGACAGCTGACCAGCACTCATAACAAAACCAGTCGAATTTTCGGCGATCTTCCGACTGCAATCCATGATTCCTAGTAACTCCCAGCCAATGGGCGTATTTCCAGCGCGACGGGGGAGTTGCGTTTAATTGTGGTAGACATGAAATATACATTTTCCATCATTTGGCCAATGACACCATTGGCAACCTAGAGTAAACCGCATTTTGGGCGCACCGTGTATGCGGGCGTGTATCTCACCGAAGATAGATAGTGCAGAATATGATATTTCGATTGAATATAATCAATGTCACGTAGGTGATAATGGCAAGTCATGTTATTACATCCAGCGGAGATTACTTAACGGCGATTAACTTCGTTCCTTTATGAATTGGTAGAAGTAGGAAATTGTTAGGGGAAGTAAAAGAAAAATCGGAGAATTATACATTTTTCCAATATTCATAAAATCCTTTGACAATCTCCGTGGTAGGCATGCGCGAATTGAAAATTAGGGTTGTTGCTTAGGATGAGCGTCGCTTCTGTATCATTCCTTCCACGGTGCAGGTGAATATCGTATTCGACCGGTAAGCCGGTGGTTGCAGCGAATCGCACAAGGGTGGACATGGATTCAACTTGTCAAAATACGGGTTTAAATGCAAAACACTTACTTGGCCAGTTAAATACGGCTAGGAAGGAGATTAATAATTTGAGGTATTTCTTTCTTTATTAAATCGTGCACTTTTACGATTTTGTACCTTTTACCTTGAAAATCTAAAATCCAATATGTTTGGATTTAATTGAATTGGATTTAATTGTGGAGTTAATCGTACTGATAAAGTGACGTATCATTAAGTTATAATTTTAACTTATTAATCGAGAGAAATTTTCCAACGTTTTAGGCAACAGATCAAAACTTTACGATACATTCACGAGAAAGATGTGGATAACATAAAGCATTTGATAAACCTACGTAGCGGGGATATACCTCCAGCTACGACCAGAGTAATATCCTCGGACGATATAAAGCCCAGCACCAGTTCCGATGATTACAATTTAAGCTTGAAACCCATTGGTATTATTTCTACTTGGTTTCCTAGCAAGCGTGGGACCCCTAGACAAACTGGAATTTGTGGAAAAGTACCTGGAAAACTAGAACTTTATAATACTGTGCTCACAAACCCTGAGCATGCTTTGGAGGGTTTACAAGACTTTTCGCATATGTGGTGAGCTAAGATATACGATATTTTTTTTTTTACAAAAAGTTGCAATTATATGTAATCAAAGATAATTTATTTTTGGCAGGATATTATTCTACTTTCATAGGAATGATTCAACGCATGTACGCGCAAAAGTTGCACCACCAAGATTAAATGGGACAAGGACTGGTGTATTTTCCACTCGTTCCCCGCATAGGCCATGTCCTATCGGATTAAGCTTAGTAAGAATCACTGGAATTGAAAACAATACTATTTATTTTGAAGGTGTCGACATGGTGGATCAGTCGCCTGTATTGGATATAAAACCATACATACCACAATACGATAGTCCAGCGTATTTCGAAAGGTTAAGTAACAGAAGCGAGGAATTAAATACCAATGATTCTGATGCATTTGAGTGTATAGAAGAAAGCGCTAGCCTGAGTAGACACCATACATTCAATACTGCCAATACCGATGTTGATACTAGTAACGGCTTCAGAGCATTAATACCAGACTCACATGGCAGAAAGTGTCTTAGTGAAATGGATCAAGAAACGGACATATCAAGAGACGAAGAAATTGCACTGAGACTCCAAGCAGAGGAGTTTCAGGGAAATCCAAATTTTGAAAATTATTCTTGTTCGAGACGTTTTTCCCAATTAGTGGATCTTAATTTTCATAATGATATTTCCTCGCAAGACGAAGCAGACGTATCGGTTGCACACAGAACATCTCAACTGCTTCAAAATATATCGTCCAATGTCAGGGCAGCTTTTAGTGCATCTACCGAACATAACACGCATTCATCTAATTCAGATTTGCAAGCTGAAAATTTGTCAAACGTCAGCAGCAGGTTACAGAGTATAAATTTAAGTGGACATAACAATGACATGAGTTACACTTTGCGAAGTGGTGACTCTGACTTTATAGAGACACACACTTCTCGGAACTCTAGACTTTTGGATGGAGCAGATGGACCAAGCACAGTGTGCGGTACAGACTCAGATTTAATACATAGATGTTCGTTAAACTCAAGGATTGATAATTCTCCTGTGAGAATGGGTATACGCGAGGCACCTGATGGAGAGGAAGGTCTCGAATCTCAAACTCTAACTCCGTCTCAAACTTTGTCCAATATACAGGTGGCGAGAACAACGTCCAATAGCAATTTGAGGGATAACGTAGAAATAAATTCAACATCATCGCACGAATCTAGAATTAATCAAAATAGAGGAGCTGAGGCCAATGTCTCAGAAGTAAGGGTTCCTGAATGGGTATCAAGGCCACGTGCACCACTATGCGTAGTATTTAATGACAGAGCTTTGATTCAATTAAACGAAATTTTAGGAACTAAAATTAATGACCAAAAGAAAGCGATTGAGAATGTGCTGCGTGAAGATCCTAGATCAGTATATCTTAGACAAAAATGGGGAAGTCAGTTCTATACATTTTTAATTCATGATTTACATATCACTTGCAGATTTGACGATAATAGAGGTATAGTGACGGTTTTTCAAGTAAGACACGCGGGTCGTATTTGCGAATGTGGCGAACCGGAATGGCAATGTTTGGGGCACTCTCAATTATCTTAATATACATCATCGTCTTCAAAGCAAACATGCACAGTTATGTGATTTTAATTCTTCCATATTCGCCAATTCATTGTTACAAGAATAAGTAACTTAACTTATATAAATATGTATATGTATAAATATCGTTTATTATTTTGGTTATGGAATATTTGTTATCTTTTTTTACAAATTTTTTGTAACTAAACATGACTTTGTTGCAATGCCGAAGTTCCTATGTGTTTAGTCGTTACATACAATTGCAATGTAAGTTATGTTCCAAACGATTTTCATACATTAATAAAACACATGGAAAGAATTTAATGGACTTTATTTTTCTGGTAGAAGTATTCTCTATGTAAAATATATCATCAGTTTAAGTATAATGTAAAATTAAAAACTGAAGTGGATTTATGTATCAACACATATATACAAGGTGATTCAGGTGTACATTAATATAGTTGAATCTGCGCCAGCAGAAAATACCCATGGTTGAATGGGATGGAACATCACGTCCAGGATACCGAAATCGTTGAAAGCTTCGTGATTGCATAACCTCTTCAGCGGTACAATCAAGGGATTTTGTAACAAATCACTGAAACGAGTAATTGTAATGATAATACATATCCACAATACCATTTGAGAATTACTTATATAAATAATCTTACTTGTACACCATGCCATGGGAAACTATGAGTCCTCTGTCATCTGCACCAGAAGCAAATAGAGGATACCGCTTATGAAAGGCTACACCTCGTACGCCTGTTCCATGTAGACGCAATGTCTGATACGGTTTTGTACTTAAATCAAGATCAAACCATAGCATTTTACGGTCATAAGTACCAACCAAGATGTTATCTCCACCTGAAAGTAAAAAATATTAAAAATGATAAAGGTATACTAGATGCAAAATCATATATATATATCTGGTACAATATAAATATATTTTACCAGGATGTATAGCCATTGTTGAAATCCACTGGGAATTGGATAATAATTTCTTTACCATTTCTTGTTTTACTAAATCGTATATCCGCACATTTCTTTGAGTCTGAAATCAATTCCGATATGTAGAGATAAGCGAACGTAAGGGTGTGAATGTGCTTCTTGTATATATTTTAAACTTACAGCAACAAATAAATATGGCCTAATTGGATGGAATAGGACACATTGTATGAGACCCTTTGATCTGCTGAATGGCAATTGGGATTTTCGTTTTGATAATTGATTTATGAGCACTGATCTGTTTTGACCGTCAGGCATGACTGTGGCAAAGTAATCACCTTTACCATGCCACGTTACCTGCTTAACTGTTTTGAAGTGATTTAAAATTACTCTAATTCCTTTTGGCCAATGTTCGTCATCTGCCTGCTCCCACTGCACCGCACTCTTCACTCTTTCATTTACTACATTGAATTAAAAAATCAATAATCCATGGTATTTTAAAGTATTAATTCAATTACTGTATTTTGCCATACCCATAATATCACTTTGAGGAATTATTTCCAAGAGCCGATCCGTCTTGCTAGTAATTAGGTGATCACCAACTCCAGGATTAATTAACAGGACTTTTCTATCGGCCGCTACTGCTATAAGCGATATAGCTTGATTTGGACACCAAGCTACGCATCTAATTACACCACCACAAGGCACTGTCTTTACACATCTGCCTGTAGCAACCTCCCATACTGTAAAATAATTACGGATATTGTGAATATTAATGTTTTATATGATAATGACTAAGTTAATGGAATATTGGATATATTACTTTTCAGGCACATGTCATCCCCGCCGGAAGCAATATATTGCCCCATTGCTTCTGCGCTAATGCTTCGAACCATGTCTGTATGACCTTTGAATACCATGGATAAAGTTGTTGGAAATGGTTGGAGGTCTTTAGGACTAGGTAGCTGTGGTACCAAATCCTCGGGTTCTATCGTTAACCTCATCTTCAAAGCTCTAGGACACAAATACAAATCCAGACACCTCTGGAATCTTTCCTTAATGTACCTGGAATATGCAGGTACTTCTCTGAGTGAATTATATTTCTGTGGAATGAAATGCAGCTTTCTTTTCCACGGAGTAGAACTCTGTTTGTTCCATTCCTTGAGTTCCCTTTTATCAAACAAGTATTCAGGCGGTGGATTGTAACTCTCCGCGTGACCAGGTAGATGTCTTTTAGGGGCAGCAATATGTTTATGAATTCTACGCATTTCCTCGGCTTGGTCATCAGTTTGCCATAACATGTAAAATTGTGGTTGATTTTTCTTCTCTGCCCTTTCTTTTTCCAATTCTGCGGTGGACTTCATCCATCCCATTTTAAGTGCATGCACAATTTTTGATACTTTCCTAGCTTCAGGCTTTGATGGTAAAAACGAGCGTTTGTGCTCTGGAAACTTGCGCAGAGGTGTTTTCATTACTTCGGATGTAAACCATTCCACCCATGGCTGCAATCAATAACAGAAAAGTAAAATACATTTATACTTATATCCAGTTGTTATTATGGTGATGTATATACCTTTACAAAAACATAACTTACCGCATATTCATCAAATTGTGCATCAGGTATTTTCTGCTTCTGTATCCTCGTAATCAAGTCTATATCTGCTTCACTCAGAATAACGTCCTGACCTGTCTGTGGATCTTTAATTGTTCTCCAAAAATCAGGATCCTCCATCCTTTTTAAGAAATTATCTAACTGATCCCCCTTCTGAGGTTTCACTATTTTTTTACCGTCCCAATCATAACCAATATGGTCATATTCATCGTACCACTTCATAGGAATATTTCCAACAGTATTACGGATATCTTCCTCATCAGAACTGTCGTACTCATATTCATCTTTTTGTTGGATAGCGACACCATTACTGTTTTCGTGTTTTGTTTTCCCTGTATTCTTTGATTCAGAAGTTTTTTTCCTTAAATTCTGATGTTTTTTCAATTTAACTTCTGTGTTTCTTTCAGTTTTGCTATGTTCTCCAAGGTTTGTATTTTTTTTACTTTTTGTTACCGTTGATTTGACTACAGAGGTTTGTTTATTTATTGCTTTAGGTATATTTTTTTTATACCATGTTACAACTTTTGGGGTTTCTTCCTCTTCCTCTTCCCCTGAACTTTCTTCATCGCTTTCCACAAATGAATTATCCGAATCGTCACTCTCTGATTCTCCATCATCATCATTAGAATCTTCTGAACCACTTTCGAATTCCAGTTCATTTCCTTCATCGTCCGATGCAAAAACAATTGGATCTTTTTCTGTATCCGAATCAGGTATATCTCCATTCTCTTCTACCTCCTCATCAGAACTATCATTGTTGCTATTTACTTCGGCTGCTAGTAAATCCTCGGTACCTGAATCCTGGGAAATATTAAATTAAATAATTTAAATAATATAACACTTAGCAAACGTCAACCAGTGGAATTGACATATATGCAATATACATAGGAAACAGTTTACCAAATCTTCCTTGTCTTCAGTCTTTTTTTCCTCCACATTGCTGGTATCGTGTTTCGTCTTTGATACATTTTGCCTTCTCTTCAAAGCCTTTTTCTGTGCGCCCATATTGGCTTTTAATTAAAAAAAAATATTTAATATCTCACAGGTTATATATTTCTCACGTGTTTTCAGATGCCAGGCACATCTTGCACGCTTTTGTTATAAGTCTATGACGCGAATCAACTAAGTAATATAATCGCATTGAACTTAACATGTATTGGAAATAGGAGCGCCCTCTCTGATTGAACTACTTTATCTAGTATTTTATTTTAGTATGTAACTATACCACTGTACGCGACAAATTTTCCTTGGATCGCAAGGGTATAGGGTTTTTTTACGAAAGACAAAATAACTGAAGTAACAATAAGTAGAAATGCGGCTTGTATAACGTGACATGCTTTTGAACGATGTGATAAAGAACGAAATAACTTTCTTTATATTATTATTTTAACGATATTATACAAGTTTGTACAGCTATTTGTTTATGAATCTTTTCTTTTTGTGAACTTGAAACGTCGTGAAAGGAATAGTTGTGATCGTTGAAGTATTATTTTAAATACTTGCGTCGAGTAATTAAAGGACATTTACAAGAAAAGCTCTGTAACTTTATATGTAATATTGTTAAAACTTCGTTGAATAGATGATCCTCCAAATCTGAAAGCCGTAACCTATATTTGATGTATAATCGGTTATAGAAAATGTATTTGCTTTGTAACCGGGAACACTTTGTAATCTTCGAGTTTTAGTATATGCGTGTAGTGTTAACCGTTATTGCGACGAGGAATAACAAAAATAATCCTCAAGGATGTTTGAAGCACACAGCATTAATGCTGAACATAAAGACTTGATCCACGACATTGCCTACGATTTCTATGGACAACGGATGGCAACATGTTCCAGCGATCAATTTGTAAAGGTGATGCATTCAGAATGACAAATGTTTCAATATTATTCTATTTTATATGAAAGGATATGTGTCATATATATTTATTTTTAATTATACATAATTCATTTATTTAGGTCTGGGACGAAGATGAGCACGAGCATTGGCATTTGACCGCTTCTTGGAAAGCTCATAGTGGATCTGTTTGGAAAGTTACTTGGGCACATCCAGAGTTTGGTCAAGTTCTTGCAACCTGTTCTTTCGATCGCACAGCTGCTGTCTGGGAAGAGATTGGTACTGCTGTTTTTTTGTAACGACATATAATTTTTTTTATCAACGAATACGGGAATACATATTTATGATTGGGTCTTTAGTCGGGGAAGGTTCAGGTTCAGGAGAACGTGGCATGCGGCATTGGGTTAGAAGGACAAACTTAGTCGACTCTCGTACATCCGTTACAGATGTCAAGTTTGCGCCTAAAACTCTAGGTCTTTTGTTAGCTACTTGTAGTGCAGATGGTGTGATTCGAATATACGAAGCACCCGACGTTATGAATCTGAGTCAATGGACTTTACAACATGATATTAGCTGTAAACTTGCGTGTAGTTGCCTCACATGGAATCCATCGTTGTCCAGGTACATATAGAATTCTGTGTTTGATATTATGTAGTAAACTGTACAACAAATAATAAGAATTCATGTCAGGTTACATGCTCCAATGATAGCAGTTGCGAGTGATGATTCAAACCCGTCTTCAGGAGGCAAAGTTTTCATTTACGAATATTCTGAAAGTAGTAGACGATGGACCAAAACTGAAACTTTATCGAATGTTGTTGATCCTGTTCACGATATTGCGTTTGCTCCTAATCTAGGTAGAAGTTTTCACACATTGGCGATTGCCACGAAAGACGTACGGATAATTACCCTGAAGCCAATGCAGTAAGTCAGAAAATTTCATTTTCTGTATAACATCTATTTTTTCTGTAAATTGTCGAAATTATGCTACAAATTTTTTTCTTACAGAGAGAGTGCCCAAAGTGGCTTATCGCGTTTTGAAATTACGACCGCCGCACAATTTGATGATCACTATTGTACTGTGTGGCGTGTGTGCTGGAATATTATGGGAACTATTTTAGCTAGTTCCGGGGATGATGGTTGTGTACGTTTGTGGAAAGATAATTATATTAACAATTGGAAATGCGTTGCTGTTCTCAAAGGTGACGGTACATCTGCCCAAAGCGCCGAAACACCTATAATAGCTACACCTCCTAACCATTCATCTGGAATACAACAACCTCCTTCAACTACAAGGTACTACAAACTGGGTCCTATTAGCGATCCAAATCAAGTACCTTGGCATTAGAAGAGTTAATTAGCTTTTTAAAAACATTCATTAAAGGTTTTACATTTCTTGTTACTTCATAAAGCTGTGCACTGAAGTCATGTAATAAAACCTCTGATTATGTGTTTTGTATGAAAAATTTTGGAATTTTATCATTTAGATTTTGTATCATAGAAATGTTTTGCATTGCGTACAAGTATATATTTGGAATGATATATATAGTTACTATGCACAAGAGTACTCATTTTCATCAGTAATGTTAGTAATAATAGGAATCTTTTTTTCCAAAATTTATAACGATTTGCGTTCTTATTTTCCCCAGAATTTAATCTTACTTTTTGGATACAGTCGAATTTTTTAGTAATAATTAATTGAGTTAAAGTTTCTTCTGAAATGTTAACAAAATGTACTATTTTTATACGCAAAGTTTTAGTTCTTTATAAGGCATAACTCAAAGAAAAAGATTTGAGTTTTGCAACTACAGTTATTAATATGTGTTCAGTTAATGATATAGAAATTGATGTAGAGGGATTTTTGCAATGTGTACATATACCATTCTACATTTCTAAAATCTACATGATAAAAAGAAGTGTCCTCCAATAAATTTGTACCATATTTTTTAACTAATAAATGCTATTTCTGTATTACAACAACCCTTTTATTTTTTCCTACCTCAGTTTGAAAGCATATTATAGCACTATAATATTTACTTTCATTCAATATTAAATATTTATTTTGTTTTAAATAAAAAATGAAACGTAAAAAAATGGTGTATTGGTTAAATAATAATCATATGTCCGTTTACTACTTTGTAATGTAGCATTTTGTGATTAGTTGCAATCGTATAACCAACATTTACTGTTTCACTTGCAGGACATTAACTATAGCAACAGTCACCGCAGAGAAACCTACAGCTACCGTTATGTGCAGCAATAAATGGCAAGCACCTGTTATAAAAGGTCGCTTTAGTAAATCTGTATGGTTGGGCAATCCTAGTGAACCATCTCCACCTCCACCTCCAATTTTAGAATGCCCAAAAGCAAAAAAGTAATTGTAATTAATATCAGTTTCATCTCATTTGTGATTTATCGATTGAAGACTCATTTGTAACTCGATGCAGGAAAGCAACATAATGGCTTTTTACAAAGTTTGCGATAATATTCTGTTTGATATGTCAGAAGCTGTTAGTCGACAAGCCATAATGCTAATTTTACTTGTTGCGATATATCGCTTTCTTGTTATGATTTACTGATTTGCATGGTATATTAACGTTGCAAGATCATAATAGACTTCCAACTTTTTTATATTATACACACTATTATATGATGTGGTTAAGCATTGGTAATTTTCTCAGCATGCAATCTCTTTTTGACATACGTCTGTGATAAAAGGCGTGCTACTTAAATTACGAATTTTTATATAATTTTTAAACTTAATTTATATTTACTTTCTTAAGTAAGTTTGGCAATATGCAAGGAGAAATATTTCTGAGAAATATTTGCCTCTTCCTTGAAACGTCCTTTAGCATTATTTTTTTTTTTTATAATTTTATAAAGCTTTGAAAAAACTACTTTATCTCAAAAAATGTGATTTATCAAATAAAAAATGATAATGTACTTAGTTTCTTAGAATATCTCCGTGAATTGATATGCCGTTCATTTGTATAATCAGGAACTGTCTTAGTTTTAACGATTAGACATACTTTTCTGCTTATCAAAGATACTTGTTACAATCACGTGAAAAATTTTATGAATAATGGCAATAAAATATAATTACAGTAATATACAATTTTCCCGCCGCTATTTATACCTCCAGTGTCTAAATAATTTGTACGTTATAAGTGGAACACAATGAAATTGAATCGACCAACTACGTGTATCGAAGCACATTTTTACTTGTTAATTTTCGATAAAGGAATATATAGTTTTTAGTATAATTATTACAGAAATAATCAAACTATATTTTTCAAAAAGTATATAATATCAAAACAGAATTATTCATTAATAATTAAATGTAAAAAAAGTAGATGTTTACTCCGTGAAGCACGTAGTATTCATCGAGTGGCATAGAGGGGGCTAAATCATTTCAAAAAGTTGCGGTATCTAGGTGCGGTGCGGTTTGTTATTGGTGTATTATTCCTTAAATAACTTTGTGTTCTTCGCGTGTGTGATGATCGAAGATGAAACGTGTAGTTGAGCCAGTGAGAAGAAGCCTTTTGGATGTGGTGCAAGCGAATCTCCGTGCGGCTGGTCGTGTAAGTCATGTGGAATTATTTTTTATCCAAGTATGACGATTATGTTTCGTATGCGTCCCCTCATGGTTTACTTTATGAATGTTAACATACATCTGCGTATATTTATCTATTTGCAAATTATGCGTAGGGAAAAATAATATCAGATGTAATCGAAATGCGTATGTATTTTTTAGACTACGTATATAACGCGGATTTCGTATATTGGAGAATATTCGGGTACTTCTGAGGATTTGGAAAAGGTAAGATAGATTGGAAAACTAGTTTGCACGTGATCAATTCGTACTTCGATCATCACTGAGTGCTACTGATTTTTCGGAAATGAGCGATGGAACTTGGTACCTGCAGACATATCCTTAATTTGTCTCGTTTGGGCACTAATATCAAGCATCATAATTGTAGAAAATGAAAAATATTGTCGACAGTTTGCAAACGGAATATACTGATGTCTTTGTATCAGGGTTATTGTTGATATATCCACAATATTATGTTCACGTTCTAGAGGTACGTTGCACATTACTTTTCAAGAATTTCTATGTTGCACTATAATTGTAACTATTTATCATTTATCTCGTACAATAATAACCAGTCGTATCTTGTGACTTTTGTTAGACATCGGAAGAAATTATTTATAAACATTTCAAAATAATTCATCACGATAAATGCGAGCAAAATTTGTTTGGTAGAGCAATTTTCCTACCCACCTATCATCATGTTAATCAAGTGAGCTTCGAATAATAAAATTTAAAATGATAAAGAATTTTTTATTGTTGGCTGAAAATAAAATCCTCCTCTTTTATTAGACGTTTTTTAAGGAATGGAATTGTGCATATACGGTACCGCCTACATTGTTAGAAAAATTGGATACTCACACCCTCGTGGAAATACAAAAGCAAATGTCAAGCTGTTTAACGAAAGTATACACATTGTGCGAATATCTATCGAACGCAACACGGACTAACGTAAAGCTCTAGTTTTTTTTTCAAAATAACATTCTTAAGTACATAGCGCTTATACGCGATTCTGTCATTTAACAGTCCGCATCCATGCGCAATATCTTGGAGAATTTAAAGGAGAAGGCCGCCAAATACCTTCCCGAAAGTACTGTATTAGAATTTTTATTAAACGCAAAAACGCCCGTTCTCACTACCATTGAAGATTATATCCTGATGCATACCAACGTACCATTCATGAATTTGTACAATGGTAATATCATTTCTTTTATTTGCTTGAAATATCCTAACATATACTTTCATCACGCTAACCGTATTCGTCCAAATGTGCGAGAACGCATCGCGGATGGAAGTCCGAATTTTGATCGTTGGATAAAAACGATTATTTATTTCAGAATATTTACAATATCAAAAAAACATTTTCGTATGAGGGTACATGAAACTCGTGTTCGATAGTTCTAAACTAGGTACATATACAAATTTCAATATCTTCCGCGAAAGCAGCTGGTCACATCCGATCGATAAGATGTTCTGGAGTTAATTGCAGATGAAACGGAGCTTCCATGTACTCTTATTCTACAAAGATCTCTTTTGCTTGTTATCCCAGTTTAATCCAAGGTGAATGAAAAGCGACGCACTGCCGACAGCCCGTCTTTAGCAACCTTGTTGGTCGCTATGTGTACCTCGTCAAATTCTCGAGACTGTCGTTACATCTCAAGAGAGTTCTGCGCATGCGCAAATGCTTTTGCACGAATCCAACGAAAAATGACAATAACACCACAGAATATGACGTTTGACAAATCCTCGATCGCGAGGACCGCATGGACAATAAACTATAGAGACAGACAAACGATTTGACGTGCGATCGTGAAACGGAAGATAGAAAGATGTCGATAGTCACAGCCGTGCACACATAGAGACCGTACGAAGTACACGTTAAGCGGTTCGGTGCCATAGGAGCGGTGTCGCAGAATTAACGAAACCATCAATTGTTATTTGCTGTGATCCTTAACGAATGGTAATTACCTTGCAGAGAGGGTCTGGCCGCCACCGAGTGACTTAACGCTTCGTAATGTGTTAGATAATACTCATCGAAGAGCCGGACGTTACTCAAATAGTGAACAAGAGAGACGAGGTCCCCAGAATTGGTACCAAGGGGGTCGGAATACCTAATTAGGCATTCGGACTATGCGTTGTATTATCGATATTTCAGGAATGTCCGAAGGTTATTCTCCAGGGGGCAACTGCATTAGCTGCTCGGCCGTATATTTGTTAGCGCTGTTCGTAAATCTTTTAGTCGAAAAATAATTACCTCCTTTCGTTCGCGTGATCGATGCACTTTTCTAGCGTTATTCCAATGCATTCGTATTTTCCCTTCTGCCGAAGAAATGAATGCACGTTTCTTTTTTTCTTATTGCAATCGAATTTACGAGGAATTATGTTAGACCGTTATCTTTGATAATCAAAAGACTTTGATATGAAGTGGTGATGAGAGAGCTCTATCGTATCGTGTTATCGTAAATGTATTGGTTGAGTTCATACAAATAAATTATCAAAATGTTCTGGCAGCTTGCGTTAAAATTTTATTGTGCTATAAGTCTGCGTGTCGTCTCAGTCAAATCGTAGAATTGGTTTTTATCGTAGCACTCTTTAGTAATTTCCAGTCGCCTTGTCGTGCAAAAGTTATTACAAGGGTTAACAGACATTGCCAGCCATCACGGCTATTAAATTTTTTCCCTAGTTGTACACCCAATATGTACCGACATCAATTCCATCAATGGCAATATTAATTAACGTTTCACTTTTTTTTTTTAATAACATTATAGTCAGACCTCTCGAGATAAAACTTAATGACTAGCGATAGAAAGAACACATTCACCTAGAAGTTCGAGCAACGTCTAGTTTTCGGATTACACGAGCGATCCGTAAAAACACTTTGTTTTCCTACTTCCTTATTACATCGAATAAGTTTCTAAGTACCCAGATCTTTCTCTCGTATCCCTTTAAATACACAGATTTTGTTACCACATAGTGAGAGACATTTACAATGTCAAGCAAAATACAATTATCACCGCCCTCGACGATAGGACATCCGATTTTCTTCGTCAGGTTCACCTCATTCGTCGCGTCACGTAAAAGATTATACACGTGTTACTTGCTCACATATGATCCGATAGTAAAATAAACGAACTTGTCCTGCGAGAAAAATTGTCCAAGGCTCATTGTTTTAGGTATCTGTATACCGAGCGGAATAAATAATCGCCTCTTCAGGTGGCAGACTTCTCGAGATTGAAGTTTTCCCTTTGATATCACCACGTTGTATATCGGTTGATGTACTTGTAGGAACAAGTTTGTTATTTTATCCTTGAGCCATATATAAGCGGCAAGCAATCGAATCGGTGTCAAAGAATGCTATACACATATTTTCATCATTTTTTAATGAACCAGCAGCGATCTATGAAAAGGAGCCTCGGCTGGCACGGTTCGATCATTTTTGTTCCGTGCGGAGGATATGACAGTGTATCTTTTAACGACCCTTTTTAAGCTATAGTACAAGAGGCTAGGGTTAATGGCCTCCGAAGGAAGTTGCAACGAGACTCTTAAGCATCGAGACAGGCAGTAATAGAAGGACTATCGCAATTATATACCACGAGTCGGAAACTTTAATCGGCTTTCTCTAAGATTAAGATAAAGATTTTTTTAAAAACAACGTTCATATTTGGTACAATTACTCCGAAGGAAATCCTTTCTTTATACATTATACAGATACTTAATCTTACAATAAAATCCAGAATACTGCATACTGACGAAAGTAACGGGGACCTTTGTATATTTATATTTTTATCCTTTAACGCGCTCGCCGCCACGAGTGCCGCTCGAAGATCTCATTCGTTTGACTATCAACCGCGCAACGAGGCGTTCGAGTTAGATCCCATCCTCGTTCATTCGCTTCATAACTTTGCCTTATCTCGCAGCAATGCCGCGAATGGATTATTGAGCGGATCTGACGAAAATTTCTACCGATTATTCGTCCTCGCTTGGAGGCACGAATAACAGCCCCGTTTCTGAATTTCGCTTTGGCAAGGAGCGCGTCAAGCATTCATCGTTGCACTTGATTCTTCGCGATGAAAAACGGTACGATATGTCTCCATGTCCAGACCTCTCGCGTCCTCGTTCCCCGCCCACCCTCGTACGCACATTTACACACGCAGCTCGGCTCTTGTTCCCATTAATCGGCCCTTACATTATTATTTCCACGGACAGGATATCCTCTTCAGTGTACGTTATTCTGGCTATTCGTTCGTTTTTCCTCTTTGCGCATATACATATTTACACTTACATCGGCTAGACGAATTGTACAGTGTACCATAGTAAAAGTGGGAATGAACCTTTTATACTAGCGATTTGTATAAAATATCCTCCGTATCCAAGTTATGTACAGCACGCGAGCTCCGCGCATGTGTATGTATATATTATAACTCATTCGTACCACGCTAGTTTACGACGCAGGGCTCATAACGTTTTACGCTCACAGACGGCAGCTCCAAAATTGTTCCTTCAATATAAAAAGGGCACTTGATCGAACATAGAGACGTAAACGCGATCTTGTCGGGGAGCAACCAAACGTTTCGACCTAAACGATCATCCTCAAACGCACGCCCAAGCGAATTAGCGCTGGTATCGTTCGCAAGAAAAAAAAAAAAAAAAGAAAAAGAAAGAGGAGAAATTCGGACAACGATGGATACGCTTTGGGAGCGCGAAGGAAGAAGGGAGAGGAAAGAAGATTTACGTGCTCAGGTACTCGAGAAATTCTTGTGCTTTAACGCGTCTCTCAACGGAACCAAAATTTCTCATCGCCAGCTCAGTCATCCTCGTTGAAAGATCAAATCATAATTTTGACCGTGCAACAATCGCCCTCTTATCCTCAAGAGAAAACTTCTTTCATTTCCTAGACACCCGAACCTTTCCTATTCGTATTAAAATTCCTATGCGGAAGTGTTCAAGCATAAGTTTTCCTCTAGACTCGGATTTACACACGACGATCTAGCCGACGGCATTGCAAGTACTCGAGTAGCTAAATAACTCGTCTCCTGTTCGTGCTTCCTCACGCGTACCAGCGCCAATACGTGCATCGGGAATCAACATCGGAAGAGTGGCCTCACACGGCACTCCTTTGCACGAGTGCGATCTTCTGCCTGTTGCAGCGTCACACGGAGCTCTCCCTCTTTGCCATTACGATCGGCGTGCTTATTGTTCCGTCCTTCTGCGACTGGATGCAGCATTGGCCAGGGATCCTGGCCTCGACGTCCTTCGTTAGCAACGTGCCACTTGGACACGTCCTGCTGACGACTCCTAAGCCGGCGTAGAGCATCGGCGGACTCATCGTCATCGTCATCGACTGCACGCTGTGGCTCGGCCAATGTTGCCTAGGCAACGTGCACACGCCACTTTCATAAACGTCTCCTACTATTGGCTGAAACTGAAGATGGACGAACGATTAGAGCTATCGTACGTATCATTTGATTTTTTTTTTTAGAGCTAGGGTGGTGTATTTTTATGGGATACGTGTACTGTAGCTTTGGTGCTTTGGAATCCTACTTTAATATTAGGGTTTAGGATAAATGACTTTTGTAGTTGGTGTGGGAAGGAATAAAGAAAAGAGAAATTTTATTTTTTTATCGATTTTTGTCATTTGGTCATTTGGTCAAGTTATCAGAAGTACTGTGTATATTACTACGTGGTTCAAAGTGGATTTTGAATCGTGGTGTATATCATGATGTGGAATATTTTTCAAAGGTGGTGGGAGTAGTTAGAACTTGGATCTTCCTCGTGGATGTCTGACCTTTTATTCAGTATACCACTGTAGCTCTAAAGATTGATGTGTGCCCCTGGCTAAATCGAGGATCCGCGTGTCAGTGGTATTTTTAAATCCAAAGCTGTCGATAATAATCGAGGGTAGTCTCTCGAGATGCACTTCCTTATATAGGGTGTTTAATGCGAATCAACGTCGACGAAAGTTTGATGGTCGAAAATTAATTTGAGGATGATAGAGTTCGGAAGTGTACTTCGAAAGTAAGGAGGAGTATAAAGCGTACTTATAACGAAACCCGCATAAATTAGACTTGTCGTTCTTCGTTTAATAAGTCGCTTCTTAGCGTCGTTCGCAGTATTTTTTTTGTTTCACTCCGTCAGTCGGCAAGAACTTGATTAATTTAGAGACAGGAATAAACCGGAGCCACGCAGTTTAGCAGTAAAAGCCGGACGAGTGGTCATTACTGAGTAATTAAAACGGCGTATAAACCAAGTTGCGAAATGGAACTTACGCTTTTATGTTTCGTCGACAAATTCGAGAACTCGTGCAACGGCATCCCATTTCGAATCGTGCAGTAACCGACGTAACTACCGTGACCACCGGCGGAAGTAACCGTGGAGTGTTCCAGCAAACTTCTTGATGGCGACGTCTCGATCGTTGAAACCAGGCGTCGCTTCCTCAAGTACTCCGATGGCTCGTCGCCTGTATAACGAGGGCAAAAAAGGCGATTACATTGCGAAGTTGTGGAATTTACAGCTTTCCTACAGATATCCTAAGAGCTTATGTCACTCTTCGCCTTAAAAGCTAATGCATTTGTATATATGTATATACACCTTATACTTTGTACAAATAATACCACTCTCCAAAATTCCCCCTCCTTATCGTTTTACATTCATCGCAGAACAAACGGATTATTCTTGCCCGCAAAGTAGTTGTGCCTCGTTATTATGCACTGTGTAGACGTGAAACTATTAAATCGAGGCTTTCTTCTTTCGTATAACTGAATATATGCGTTTGGTACGTAGGATAAGAATTTGTGCGCACCTGTGATTTGCTGAGGTATAATGTCGGGATTCTTTTCGTCGCTCTCGCTGAGATCGCCGCTCGTGTCGAGCTTTCTAAAGGGGCTGCTAGGATGCTTTTCGTCCGAGAGCAAGCTGCTTCCTTCCCGGAACCTTAGCTCTCTCTGTATGGGGACGGCTTTCGTCTGCTTTCCGTGATCCTCGATCTGCGACTTGCTCTGCTCGTCCACGTGCGTGTGCTGAATCCTAAGGACGACCATGACTATGACCGCGACGATGATTAGCGCCGTCACAACGCCGATCATGACGCTCAGCATCGGCGTCAATCTGATCGGCTGTCTCGGTCTCTCTGCAACCACGGTTTACCATATTGCGCCGGGAACAACATCGTACATCCAATAACCTTATTGGATTATTATAATCATCATTCTACATCCAATAATCTATTTTCCATCAAACCAATAACGCACTTCATATAATCCACAAAATACGATCTATAAAGTAGTCTATAAGTACAATCGTTCATACTCATCCCAGTCGTAACAAAATCAATCCCGTTCACAGACTCATGTCATCGACATTCGTTGACATTCGACGACGAAGAGGCACGATAGTTCGCCTCGAATTAGCACCATAAACCCCGAAGTAAAGTTCGAAGATATCCTCCCACGCGAGCCAGTGATAAAAACGAATTATCCAGGTCGACGATAACGCAATACACGCCCCAGCACACCCTAACACAGTACACGCTGCGTATACAGAATAATTTCTTTCTCGCATCAAAGTAATTCCCATTCCTCGTCATCGAGTCCGACTCAATAAACTCGATTACCTCGAATTCCCTCCCCGCGCGCACTCTCTCTCCCTCTCTCTCTCTCTCGTTAACACAATATTCGCTGGCGCGCCGAAATAAAGTTTCCGGCACTTCGCCGGTTATAATTCGGGCCTCCGCAGGCCGGGCTTCTAATTACCGCAACTATGAGCACGTTTCTCATCTAGCGCGGTCATAAACCGAGGCCGGGACCCGGCGCATAAATCACTCGACAGACAAATGCCCCCCCGCTAACCAACTCGGTTCGCTTTTGCCCGGGCTAATCGTCGCCGCCGCTGCTATCCGACATTGGCCGCATTTCCCAGGGCCGCGGCTTCGGCCGAGTGGCCCGCAGTGATTTGCATTTACCTGACTCGGACGTTAATTGTTTTTCGGGGAGCCTCAGGGTGCCGGCCTGGACGACCATCGCCTCGCTGCGCCCTTTATCGTTGTAGGCGTATATGCAGGCCTGATAAAGGGCCCCGGAGTCCAGGTGGCTGACGCTGAATTGCGGCACCGGCGAGGTCAGGTTCGCGCGCAGCTCCTGGCTGCTGCTCTCCCGCACCTCCAGCAGGAAGGACTGGGTTAGGCCGCCGTTGAAGCCCTCCGCGCAGCGAACGGAAAACGAGTTCGTCGACGTGTTCGAAGTCGTGCAATTGTGCACCATGTCCGGGCGGCCTGGTGAATGGGGTAAATTGGGCAGGTTTAAAACGTGGCCCCGACTCCGGGAAGGATTACCTATACGGTCCTAGTTCCTGACAAAGTAGAATTCCCCGCTATTTTCTACACTGGGCGACGTCTCGTCGCCGCTGTCGAGAAGACTATCGTTAATATTGCTATGAGATTTTTTTTTATATTCATTTTTTGGCATCGAGTGCTAAGGTCATTTGTGGCCTAGGACCTACTGTTTAAGGTGAGTTCCGAACCACCAGAGCTACGGTATACATATTGTATAGAAAAACTAGAGGCGATAGGCGAAATTCGAACCCGGGTCTGCCGCGTGGCAGTCCGAGCCTCTTGCCGTGAGTTCGCTGGTTGCGCTTTGCGAGTTGTCGAAAGTGATCGAAGCGCGGGGAGATGGTGGATGGTACAGAGGCGAAGAGGCGAGGAAATTGAGCACAGCGTCAAGGGCATTGATTTTATAAAGATCGCGCTATTATTATTTCCTTCTCGAAGTGGACTTCCTTTTCGAGAAGTCTCGCAGGCCTGCTTTTATACATCCATATTTCCCTTTACTACATCGCTTCGCTCGATGAGTCAGAGCCCCCAATGGCACGCGTCGTTTACCATCTATCCGAAGCGAGGGAATGGATTCTCTGGGTGGCTGATAAATCGGCGCTTTCGATTTGCCTTTGCAAGGCGGACCATTCACCGGTGGATTCAGGCACGCACTTCGTCTGGGAAAGTACGAACAAGAAGCGTAAATTCTTGTCAGAGTCCGTTTACAGGGATATTGGCCCGCGGTACTTCGCCGCTCGTAAAAGGCGACTAAAAGGTGAAAACGAGAATACGCGGCGTTGCGTTCGCAGTGTAAATAGTGGGAAGCGGAATAAGAGGGGGTTGGAGGGGGGAGGGGAAGTGTTGAGGTTTTTCGCGTTTACGATCCCTGAAAAATCATAGCGGCGGCGGCGGACACCTGCCGCTATTTCGCGGGCCGCCCTTTTACATTACCCGCCTGGGGATTTGCTTTTTTCAAATGGCCGGAAAGGCATTTCGCGTTTCCACGCCGCGGCGAATTGTCCGCCGGCGCCTGTTTTCCCGCCCGGGGACAAATGCTTCGTGCATTGGCATAACTTTCGGCTACTTATACAGCGCGTGAACGTGAAATAATTACTCTTAGCGTCGTATCGTTTAAATGTAACTCGATTGAAATTCTAATTCGCTGCCAGTAGGATGTTATTCCCGCGATCGTTTCGTATTCCTCTCTGCGGAAGTAAAATCAGAAATCCGTCAAGGCGAAACTGGACGCGCGCGGATTTTATTCGACTGATTAATCAAAGATTTTTGGACAATCGGTAACGATTGTCCGCGAAAGCCGAATTTTCGCAAATCGGAGATTTCGCGTTAAATACGAACGTCCAGATATACATTTTGCATCGGTACTTTCCGCAATATTATAGTCAATTTTTAGCACAAACAGAATAACGCGTTATTGGACACAAATACAGGTTGACAAATATTAGTCGTGGATTAAAGCTCGCGATGGAAATCCGTTATGCAAATTGTTCATGGACGGTCGAATTTCGACGAAAAATCATTTGCGATTACATTACAATTGGCGTGCTAAAAAAGGGGCGAGGTAAAAACGTCGTTATTACGTGTGATTTCAAATGCACATCCACGTTGCATATTGATGAATATTTGCAGGAGCCTCTCGAAGTTTTCAAACAAACCGGCCATTTCCATTCGGTCTGTACGTTATAATCCTTTAGCGATTGGACACGTTCATTTCGAAGCGGCGTTCGAGTAACGGCGGGCTTTAACCATAGAGGGAATCGGATCGTTCGAAACCGGGCGAACGCCTTAAAAATTCTCGCGGTACAAGTTACCGGAGCTTGCTCCAGATTGTGGATCGAAATTACTGTGTTTCGTTGCGGCCTGACTAACTTCTACCAAACCGCGGATCCTTGTAATTGAAGGGAATCCCGAGCAAATTCTGGAGAGAGATTACGTATGGTAGAATCTACGATGCGAACGATTGAAAGCTTCCAGAATTTCTACACATCAAAGAAAACGGTTCTACAACGTCCAATCACTGGATATTATTTCGAATCGATTTTTCTCTCTCTCTCTCTCTCCCTTACATTCCTCTCTATTCTGCATCAGTTCCGGACCGCATTAAAGGATAACTTCAATAATGCAAAAGTCGCGCTCTAAAGGAATAATAAATACTCATGTAATATATAGATAATCAGCTGATCTATTTAACGCATCGCGCCACTCCTCTATACTAAATCAAAATCGAGAACGATCCTTCGGTTACACCGAAGAAAACGGAGGTTCACATTGCCGTTATATCGAGTTTCGATGCCTATCTAAATTTTCATGATCGAATTCCCTTATAAAGATACCTCACCCGCCGGTATGATGTGGTAGACGCAGGGCACTTGTTGATGTCCAATTCGATTGAAGGCCCAGCAGAGTAGCGTGCCGTAATCCAATTCCGTTATTGGGGTGTACGAGACGATCGAGGATGTGCCAGCGCGGGCGATATGCCCGGTGGCCACGTCGATGCTCTCCGCGGAGTTGTTGAAGGTCCACCGGAATTGAACTTCCGGCGGATTCGCGTCCACCTGGCAAGATATGTTGGCCTTCTCCTGCTTCGCCACGCCGTGGACCTTCGTCTGATTCCTCTTGCACGTGGGCGCGACTGTCGAGGAATAAACGATTCGGGTTATTCGAGCGGGAGCTTTACGTCGGACGAGTCGGGGGGAAATTTCCTGAGATTAATCGGGCCACGCGTGACGCGTTCAAATTTCGTGCTCGCCAATCCGGGAATACCTCCCTCCTTCTCCGCCCCCTCGATGTTAATAAGGGTGGGAATAATCATTCTCACCCGCCAAATGTGTCTGCTGGATTAAATATCGAGGGTGCAGAAAGGAGGAAATAAAATTGCGGATCGGCTTATTGTCGCTGGTCGAATAATGATCGAGGATAAATGGCGGCTGGTAATACGATTTGAATAACACGCCTGGCGTCCGATCAATCGCGCGAGGCGCATTAAATGAAAATTCAACGATGCTCGTTTGCGCGACTCGTCGAATCGCTCGAGGATGAGCGAATTTATTGAAATTCCCGTCGTTGGCCCTGATACGTACACATTACGTTCAAATAAAACGGCTGGCTTTCCCCGTCGCCCTCCGTGTTGTATCCCACGCAAGTGTAATTCCCCGCGCTCTTACGGTCGACGCCTTGCAGCACCAGGCTCTGATTGCTGATTATGATGCCCTGCGTGATATTGTGATGAAGAGCCTTGCCCTGGAAGAAACGATCGTGCGATAATTGCAGGTTGGTGGATCGATCACTTTAGCTTCGAACGAGTCTATGTCGTCCTTTGGTACACTCGGGAAAAGCTATATTAGCTTATGTTTCCAAGGAACGAGTCTTCGAAGGCTCCTTCTTAATTCGCTTATTAAGATAACTTTGAATAAGCGTCGTCGATAAGATTTCCAATAAGCACCGAAAACCTTTGCTCTCTAACCCACTTTCTCTTTCCTTCTTAACACATTGCACGCGGGCAACGTACTTTTACGTTTTTTGCGGTCCGTTACTGGAGCGCGGGTCGCGTAAAAATACGTATTTAGTAGATTCGCGCCAGAGGGCGTGTATCGTATAAATACCATGGGCGTTGTATGTATGGTGTTTGCGTTGCTAGGCAACGCTTCGCATTGTTTCTTCCCAGAAGTTTCCTTGAGAAAAACAAGATGGCGTTCGATTTATTTGCTATCGTACCGAATGATTAAAGTCCCGCGAGAAGTATAACCGCATGCCAAGTGTTAATACGTTGCCTCCTAATTTCGCACACACTATTTAGAGCAAAATATCCACAATGCTCTCCTCAAACTCCTTACCGCGCCACGTCAATTTGTCTCGGCACTATTCGCTTATGGCTCAACTTTCCCGATCGGCGCACAAAGGATCAAATCGTTCCCCGTGCCGCGAGTTAAATCATCGGCAAGGTCTACACGGCGTGTAACGTACACGTTAAGTACACAGACGGCTCGCCCGGCACGTGGATCCGCGTGGGCGAGAAGACGAGGGGACCTTGCGCTAGGCGAGGTTATTATAAAACTTTTAATACCCCCAGACCGTCGAAGTTTGTCTTCTGTCTTACGCTAACGAAGTACCAGACGTGCCCTGGAATCCTTTTTTTCCCCCTCCCTCTTTCTCTCCTCTCCAGCCAAAGCACAGAGGCCGAAGGTTGTGACGCACCGCCAGCGGGCCGAGTGGGAGAAAGGGACCGACTTTTGTTACGTAATGCCTTTGCTCGGGGAACTTTCGAAACTTTCGAGCGTGGATCTCTTTAATTAGGTGAGCAGAGGGCCGTGGAAAAATTTGATCAAAGGCACGCCCCGATTTGCGGCGGGCGGCTCGTGAAGCCGGCGTGTTTCATTGAAACACAAAGGGGGATACGAGGTTTTTCTCGGCTGGGCGGGATCGATGATAAACCCACAGAAGTGGCCGGGATTAATGAACGGGCCACAAATCAGCCGCCCCGACTGCGGAACTTGGACAGCTCGATTAAAAACCCCTTGATTTCCGCGAGCGGATTTATTAGGCAGCGGGTGTAGGACAGGACGCATCGGATCCGCGATGAAGCACTGTGGTTGGATCGACCAAGGTGCGCGAACAGCGGGATACAGGGGTGCCCGTCGATAGGTTTTCCATCGATTATTCCAAAATCCAGGAGGAAGACGCGACGTTATTACCTGATGCCTCCACTCCACTTTGTAGACCGCAGGCTCGGCGTGTATCGAGCAGTCGAAGTACACGTCGGTGCCCTCGCGTATCTCGTTCGAGTCCAAGGAAGTCCCTAGCTGTATCCTCGTCTCCGGGGTGTCTGTAAGTGGAAAGCGTCGACGTGCCGAATCTCGATTCATCGGGAGGACGTAATGAATGAATAAAAGGCGTGTAATACGTTCCTCGAGTTTCGACGCGGCCCACCCTTGGTACACTTACACTGTATCTCCAGCGTCCAGCCGTCCTCTATCGGCTCGGTTCCCATAATTGGATTTTCAGCCCGACACGTCAAGTGTCTCCCGGCGTCCGCCTTGGTCGCCGTGAAGGATAAGACGCTGGTGGTCGTGTTCCCATCGCTGGAGGTCTGTAACTATATTATGACAACTTTACCAACGCGCCAGCGCGTATTCCAACTTTCGTATCTCTCCCGTCCATTTCCTCGCACCTTCCTACGTCCGACAATTTCTCGCCATAATCGAGCCCCCCCCCCCCCTCCCGCCAATTTCGCGGCCACGTTTACCGCGAGATATTAAGGGAATTTCCGTCCTCGAATCGACGAATCGAAATGGTTTAATCGAATTCCAAGTGCGGACCCACGTCCGCGATCGTTGGGACGTTCTGTGCCCAGGCAAAGGGCGAAAGGTCCCGAAGTGATTCGACGGGTTTCACCAGGGCCGACTCTCCTCGCTTCCGCGTCCTCGCGCCTTTTTCTTTTCCTCTCTTAGGGGGCACGGACGTATTAATGCTCGTGCGTCACCCAAGTTAAGATTGATGACGAAAGTGGTCCGACCAAAGTCGAAATTCTCGATTAGTTCCTCGGCGCTTTGCACCTTCTTTTTGTTGGCTTTCCCTTTGATAAATCCCGGCACGGTGACGCTGGCCTTTGTATACGATTTTAACGGTAAACTCGGAGTTAATGGTCGTGGAAACTCCGAGCTTAACTTCGATCGGCGTTCGTTATGAATGCTCCGAAGTTGCGAATCTGTACTTTCCGGATAATGTATATAACGTTATTGTTCCGAGAACCAATCTACCGCTAAATGCGATTTCGTTTCTTAACAACCGACCTCCCCCGCGGTATCGATATATTTTGTCCCGCTCTCGGGAGGACAGTGTAAATATTTGAGGCTGGCGAGATTAAGGGGAGACAAAAGCTCGCGAGAGAAACAGAGAAAATATAGTTTCAAAGTCGATACTTCTCATGCCGGAAGACTTTGCTCCGCTGCTTATATAAGGAAGTTAAACAAAAGAGGATGAGCCGTAAGAAGAAATACGAGGGGGGAACTATAATCTATAGGAGAAAGTCGTCAGAAGCGAGATCGTTCCTCTTCCTCTTCCTCCTCTCCTTCTCGTCTTCCTCCCACTGTAATCTTGCACTTTGGAAAGTTTGCGCCCTCCCCCTACCTCGGCCTTGCACCAACACGTACACACAGCGATGCGACTCCAGGAATATTTTCCGTTTGAATCGACAACGGGCTTCTAGCAATTACATTAATCCGTTTCATCCGTGTGCAGCCAGGAATATTTTTTTAATGGCCTCCGCATCTAATTTCGTACCCATTTTTAAATCGCCCCCCCCCCCTACCCCCCTCGTATCGTTCCAGTTACCGCCGAGCGGAAATTAAAATGCTCGATATCCTTGCAACCGGACGCAACTCGAATAAAAGTTCCGATCCGCTAAAGGCATGTATAATATATCTTCGGAGATGAATTACCTCCTCTGATATCATCCCGCTGCGCGTCCAGGAGGCGAGTCGATGCCGAAACTTTAATTAAATTCACTAGGAAAAAAAAAGATGGGGGCCTCTGTGTAGGAGCTGTGCCACTAGCTAGCCCCCGTGAAAATCGTATACCTCAAAGGTTTTTATTCGATATTATTATCGTGGACATCGTCGTCCTCGTTGGAGCACGGAGGTCTAATGGCCCATCCTTTCAGGGTATTACTTTAACATTCTCTCAGAAGTTCCTTCGAGGCTACGAACAGGGCTCTTCCTTCGTCATATTACCCCGATGCTTACACGCGATCCATTCTGTTGTGCCTCCAGGCCTTATCGTACGATTTGCTTGGCCAGCCGGATTAGGCCCGCCGTAATTTTTGGATTCAAGAAGCATTCGTCTGGCGTTAATTGATCGAGGTCCTGGAAACGGCCGGCGGTTACGCACCAATTTGCCTTAATTACGCGCTCGTAATGAGAGCATACTCCGTGGTCCTGGCGGGGGAGACGTTATCACGTCGGTGGCTTACTTGGATTTAAATTATTCGCCGTCTAATGGCGCTTTTACCGCGGCTCAGCCGCGGACCACTGCTCGTGATAACGATATCCTCGCACGCCACCGCACCGTCTCGTGGCCGCCCATGCTTATTTCACGCTTCCTTTGAGTGGGACTGCTTAGCTGTCATTACGAATTACGCAGGGCTCAAGACCTCGGCGATTCGAGGCCTTAGTCGTGCATTTTTTATGCCCGTTAAAGCCACGGCAAGCTCTGCTAAATCGTCTTGATCTTCGATAGATACTCTCCTTGGGATATTGGCTTTGTGACGAGGATTATAAGATCATTTTTGTGATAATTGGTAACAATGTGATTTAAATTTTAAATGCATACAGTAATGGTATTAGGATATATGTTATATTTTCAAGATAATAATTAGGCTATTGACGTTTTTAATATGTTGTTTAACGTGGGCTTACTTATCAATAGACGAATCGTCATTCTGACAACTTCGCTTCTGACTATAAACGTTTATATTGGTTTATGGATCAGTTCTAATCCTGCGCTACGATTCCACGATTACGACTAATTTGCTTTGTCTATATTAAGAGCACGGTATTTAGGAAACGTTAATGGATTCAGTGATCCGACCCGAATCTTCTCCGAAAGTAGCAGGATTAATCTATACACAGCCGAGTGAATGCAAGTTTAAATAGTCAGTTTGAATGCACTTACGGTCTCATTGGAGTCTATCAAACGCTGTCCGTCTCTCCACCAAGTGACAGTGGCCGGCGGCCTCGATCCGGAAGTCGTGCAGACCAGATCGTACTTCTTGCCAGCGGACAACGGCTGATTCGAGCCTATTATCTTGACATCGAGTGGACTGACTGAAATTTCATCGAGTTAGCGTCCGTCGGGCAGCCTTCGTATCATCCCCGGATGGAGAATTAAAATTGCACCTGCCACGGTGTGCTCGATAATGTTATCAAGAATAATATTGGCATATCCGAAAGTAGATTCTTACCGGAAGAGGGGAAATTGGTTAACGAAACTACCTCTTGCCGGTAGCTACCTTTTATTAATATCCCGATCAAGGAGTAATATTCGCAGTTTAAGTGGCAAACATCGTTGATCGATTTTCCCCGCTATCGTTAATCGTTCCCCGCCCCTCGTTTCGCCCCTCCACTGCCCCGCGATGCTCTGTATATCTCGCGTCAGGGCGGCTTAAATATCGCATAAACCGAATAACTCAATTTTAAGTTGAGTCGATCGATCTTGGGAGTCCCTTTTCCCGGGTAATCTTCTGCGATAATCCGCTTATCTCGGGGAATCATTTTAACGACATAATGATCACTTTACAGGTGCGTAGGATATATAGAGTACGTGTGCGTATTATAAACCGATTTCCGCATTGCACGGAATATTTTTCGCGGGACAAGCAAATTCGTGCCGGCCAAAACAATTCCCAATTTTCCGCCCGTCGCGTTGGAACTTGTTTCGGCCGGACAAAGCAAGTTTTATTAATTCGCGATAAAAGGATCGTACAATAGGGTCGCTAATAAAGCGCTCGACTCTTTGTTATACATTAAGATCGGGGGAAATTCGTATCTCCGAATTCTTTGAAAACGCTTTAATTACGCCGCGGAAGCGGCAAATGAGCGGATCGCTATTCACCGACTAAATATTCCCGGACGGTAGGGAGCTTTTAAAATTCGGTATCTCCAGTTCTGTAATACGCGTGTACAAATATACCCGGAGTCCGGCGGAAAAATACGGTCTGAAGGGGCGGAAAATTAATTTAGCAATTTCCCCCTCCTCTCCCCCCCCTCCCCTTCGCCCTGTTATCATAATCAAGCAGGATGAATATTAAAACATTCGCGTTATAAGACCTTCATTATCTCTCCTTCCAGTTCGCGTAATGAGGTTTACACACGAAACCGGAAAACGTCCCGCGATTACCCGCGAGCCGGGCTTTTCCATTTCCCTCTCGGGCCGCATCTCCGAACGATAATTCCTCTACGATTAAAGAATACCTCCGTTGATCCCTCAGGCGCCCTTTGTCCGCGCGGTATCCGCGCCAAAGTCGGCCAAGAAAATTAACCCCCGCCTTTTCAGGCCGCGTAGGGCCACGCAGGGAGGCCCTGGCGTATACCTGGCAGTGCGACAAATTGACATTGATAAATTCTCTTTGTTATAAAGCGATACATCATCGGTGCCACGTCGCAGGCTTTGGCCGTGCCGAGAATCGAGTTATTCGGAAAATTGTCCATCCACCGGCCGCTTCCTGCCCCCTCTCCCCGACCCCTCGACCCCACCCTCTTCACCTTTGGTACGTCAGCCCTCATTCCTGGCGCTCCTCGAATTCCCCATTTGGAGCATCGAGAATTTTCGTTGGACGCAACGTGCCCAACAGGCGGGGCTCTCGGCCCGCATTTATCTGGGATAACGTTTGCGCATATGCACGGCCCGCTTCTTCCGCATTCGCATTCTCGAACGTAAGGGCGCCCTTGATGGGCACTTTGCCGTTACGTACGACCGGATGCCGGCTCGAAAAGTGCAGCGGGTAGCCTGCCCGGAGCGCCGGACAATCGTCCTTTATCGCGGCCCGGTTAAGAAATCGTTTCGATAAACTCCCTTTGATCGGACTCCATCTCTAGAAATGGTCCCGGCTACGATCGCGCGGATATTACTACTTGCGCGCAACGGATCAGAGATACGTGCTACTCGCGCGCAGGTTGCTCGAGTCTTTAACCGTTTGCCCGCTGACGTATTTTTTCGTACGTATGCCAAGAGTGCGGCACTAATCTCGCGTGTATAGGGAAAATGTAAAATACTTTTCATACAATGAACTCACTCGTATTGCTTTGCATCGACAAAAAATAAAAAATACCGCTTGTATACATAAATTTGTTTTAATCAATTTTGTGAATAAAATTGGTAATCAGCACTCATAATTCTCTCCGCACTTTTGGTATAAAAAAAGAAAGAGGAGCGCTAACATAGAAAGAGCGCGATGGCGCTCCTTAGCAGTCATAGGGTTAAGGGAGAATGGAGGAGATTGGAAAACATGGATTATGCGATGTTGGCGAGAGATGTATCGTGATTTTTCCCGGGGAGGATTCGATATTCGAGAAAAGTCTCGCAGGCGCGTCGGATTCGATGCCGATTTATTACGGCCGACCTTCGCCGTGTTCGGCTCCGTGATGAATTCCCTTTCACGAGGTCAGTTACGGGAGAGGGAGAGAGCACATGTCCGCGTCGTCTTCGTCGCTAAGAATGATGGAGTGCCTACGTTAGCATAAATGACTCCGACCACGCAGCGGGGTAACGATTATATTCCCGGGCTGCTGGTCCATCTGACACCGACAAAAACCTCCCGCGAATTCCTGGTCCTAATAAACTCCGGGAGCTCATCAATTACGATTTGGGAGCGGAGCATCGAAAGAGACTCGAACATTTGCCAGCTTCGTTAATTACTCGTTCCGATGTACGCTCGGAAATCATTGTTCGCGCGGTGTGATCATACCGTAGAAAGACCTGGCCCAATCGAAAGGGTTAAAGGAGTTCATCCGAGATGCTTGGAGTGCGCGAGCCGGCAAATTGAGCTTCTCGTTCGGGAAGTTGTTTCGCGTCCCCGCTCGGGGAAAACTTAAATAGTCAAACAGCCCCGATTAGCGGTACTCGGGGCTTCCAAAGTGAATTATTTAAATCTCCTCCCCTGGGGCGACATCGAGATTTTCGCGAGGCCACGGATTTCGTCGACGGGAGACGCGAGGCTTAGGGCTGTCGCTCACTTATCGGCGCGACGTAGGGATATCGGCGGACTAACTTCAAAACATTCGCGTAATCCGAAGTAGAATGAGTTTAGCTGTTAAGCAACAGCACATCATATATACTGCTACATATCGTCTCGACAAGAATATTTGTACGTTTTTTGAATTATTACGATTGGTTCTAATATTATATAAATGTAAGAAAAATATTACGCAGAAAATTTCTAATATTATAGATTAATCTTATAAATTAATTTAAAAAAAAGAAAGTTCGTTACGATATTTAAAATTTCTAGCTTCGTATTTAATTACGTCCGTATCTCCTTCCTGAAGATATCGCGCGTCTATCCGAATAAAGTACGTATTTTGATCGATGAGCACGACGATCCGCCTGGCAATCGACACTCACTCGAATATCCCCCGGTGCGTATCGATGGCCCCGTGCGTAAGTGCGCGGTAGTCGAAGGATCGATGTAAGTCGTCTCGTCGCGGACACCCTGATTGCCAGGGTAATATTTCAGGCATTCCATTCCGTTGCCACCGGCAGCGAGCGGAGGGCCTGTCCCTCGAGGAGTTGTGGGTGGGACTAATTTACATGACTTGCACCGAGCTAATTCGAGGGACGGTCGATAGCGCCGACTAAAGGGGTTAAAACGACGTTTACTTTATTACGTAATCACGGGGAAACCCAATATTGACAAAGGCACGTCGAGGTGGTTTAGGGCGCCTTACGGCTCTCTCAAAGCAGGACCCTTCGACAACCGCTCGCCCATCCCGCAACCGCGGCGCAAGTCTTTACACTTTAGTTTGTTATTTACAATTTGCAATTCCGGCGCTGTTTGAGTTTCGAGATTGAAATTTATGAAGTCAAGAGCCGGCAGGCCGCGGCGGAAGTTTCCCAATCAGTCGGCCCGCGCGAGCGGAGCTTTCTGAATTTTATCCAATCCGCGGGGATATTCTCACCCTCGCTCGTATAGAACCGCTCTCGAAGGCCAGTGTCCTCTTTTAACACCAGCACTTCCTATCCTCCTTCTCTAATTTCTAGAACAATCCCCCGTGGTTTTCGGCCACGGAAGATCTCTCGGGCCTTCGCACGCCTCTTCCTCTGGATCATCCTCGCCAGGCACCGCGCGTCCCACCTCTGGAAACCGGTTATAGCCCCGCGATTAGAGCCATAAGAAGGACCTGGCGGAGCATCGCGCGCAACATAAAGCGCTTAATTTAACGCGGAGAACGTGCGAGATCGTAAAGCGCAGGCGGCCTATCATGCGTTTCCAGCGCAGATGTCCTATCTTTATTCGGAATGTCCATCGACCAACCAGCGAAATCGGGCCGTATAACGCCTATTGTTCCCCCTGGGTACGTCGTTGGTGGTGCCATAAAGGCCGTATCGCCTGCGCAGGCGAGGAAATTTGCTTTACGCAAACCGTATCGCGGACGGTCCCTGACATTTCGCATTCAACTTTTCCTTTTGTCGGCCCCGCTCCTACGTACGTCTACGACAAGGAAACCGTATGGCGCTCCCCATCGCCCTATTCCAGGGGAATAAACAGCGGCGCGCACGCATCCTCGGGAAAACATTTTCTTCTCGTCGCTTCGAGAACTTCGGTTAACTTTGACTTAACTTTTCCTCGCGTTATCCGAGCGCGCTCCTCGGGACTCCATTCGCTCTTTCTTACGCGGGGGGCAGAGGGAGAGGGATGGAGAAAGAGAGAGTGATGGACGGAGAGAGAGAGTGAGAGAGAGAGAGTTTCGCGCACCTCTCCCTCGAGAACATCCTCTGGCATACCGCTTATTAGTTGGGCACGGGACGGCGGAACAATCGCCGACGTTCGAGGAGTTATTAATTGCTTCATTGTTAAAGAGCTCGTCGGAGGTGGAGGCAGGGGGGGGGGTGGGGAGTGGGGGTAAAATTACGGGCGCGTCGTTAATAGTTTAACGATCTTTTGATCGAGAGCCTTTCAAAAGGCGCCCGGGCGCGGACAACTTTGGATTTTCGTCGGTGGCGCGCCTTTTGACCTTTTGGCTCGTAGGGAAAACTTCGAGGAGGACGGTTTCCATTCTACGTGGCCTTCATTAGTCCGGATCGGTCGAGGGACGGTTAGAAGGTAGTCGAGATGTAACGTCGAGATCTACTCCGCGTGACTCGCGTCTGCGTCCACGAGTATTAAGACGTTCAGGGAAAGGGTGTAATTCTGAAAGATCGTTGGGGAATTATCGAAGCTCTTGGGTGCTATTATCTCTATTAAAGTAGAAGGAAGCGATATTCGATACCGTTTTAAAAAAACCATTAATCATATAAAGGGTGGGCCATTTAAAAGTTTGTTTTTAAAAACGCTGTAAAATGAGTCTACATCGATATTTGAAACAACATTTTTTTTTATAGTCAAAGTTGGAGTCTCCGATTTAAGAATAAAAAGACCGACCAGCTGTTCAAATTTCAAGCAAACCATTCACACCGTGTTGCTATATCCTATAATTTAAAAACAAACCAGTATGTAGCCCATCCTATATATAATAAAACCCTTTCATTCCTAATCCACATATCCGCCTGATCTCCTCTCCAAGCAATTCCAGTATCCCGACTGCACCTTCATTCCTCTGATCGCGAGCGGCAAGGTTATTCCACATTGTCCAAATACGATGTACCAAACTTAGGAAAGTCCTCCCTGGTGGGGCGGGAGGCGGCGTAATAAGTAGTAAGCACGGTGCACGCCTCTCGTGGACGTCCAATTCAATTTTCCGCCGGGGCGACGCTGACGACGGTGCGATGTCGAGGAGGCGGCGATAACCCGGAACGATCTTGGCTGCGGCGTCCCTCGGAAGGCGCGCGCGCTCCGCGGCGAGAATCACCGCGATGGACGAGAAAGTGGACGGACCGTCAATCCGGAGGCCTAGAATGGGTCTCGCGGGGTGTCGAATGCCGCAGGAAAGAGCACTTCCATTTAAGTGCTGGCCGCGCGAGACGAGCCAACGGAGGAAGCGGGAGCTCTTTAAGACAAGAGGAAATTGGATGAAAGCCCGCCGTGGTCGGCGCGAGATAGGAGCGGGGCCGTGCCCGGGGGATGGGAGGAGCGCAAAGAATGAAAATGGCATTCCTCCTGGGGAGGAGGAGGAGGATGAGGAGGAGGAGGTGGAGGATGAGAAGGAGGAGGAGGGTGTTCCACCTTTTCTTCGTGGCAGCCGCCAAGCCCGCTGTCGAGCAACGACGTAGCGTCAGCACGCAGTTTTACTCGGGAGCGGGGCTCGTCGAACGGGCGCCGCTAATGGTTATCGATTTTTGACATTGTCGCGGTGCCCGCTGAAAGGCAAAACCGGCGGGTGAGCCGGGCCGGAAGGAAAATAAGAAGGGGCAACAAAAACTGGGATTGAAAACGGCGCTCGTGGAGGAAAGAATGCCTCCCGCCTCCGCGTACCGCAGATTCTCGCCGCCCTGTCTCTGGCTCTATCCCCTCGGCTCGAGCTGCTTTCAAAAGCCACTGCGCTTTGTGCGCGGCTGTCGAACGCTGCCGCCAATGATCATTGATTTTTTTTTCCTCCTCCGAGCATGGCTCTCGTGGAGGAGCGAGAGGGGAGGGGGGGGCGAAGGAGGTGGCGAAGGAGAGGGGGGAGAGGGTGGAAAGAGACCGAGGAGGACCATCTCGCAGATTCCCACGGTTAATCGGGACTTATCGTATACCGGTGCCAACTGTCATTGATTTTAGAGCAGCTCTCCGGTATTCTTGGAGCTTCTCGGGGGCGAAGTGGCGAAAATAAAAGATACTCGGCCCTCTTCGCCTCTCGTTACGTTTAATGCATCCCTTTAACGATGATTACATATCGCCTGCACCTGTGTCGGTTCTGCTGACGGCGACGATCGATCTTTGAGGGGGAGTAGATAGGTCCTGAATAATGGTGACAAATTAGCTTACGAGAAGGAGGACGTGGAGGGAAATAATTGCGTATCGGGAAAGGAACGCTGTTTTTAATGTATATGAACGTATATGAACATACATACATACATACACACACACACACATACATACATACATACATATATATATGTAAAATATCACGCTTTTAACAAAACATGCTGTTCGATTTCCCACAGATTCACCGCCATTCGCGATTAACATACTACTGTTACGATTTTCGCATCAGTACCAGCTTCCGGGATAAGTAAGAAAGTGACTTTGGTGAAAGCTTCGCGGAGTAATTTTAGTAGCGGGGTTGGCCAACGCTAATGATTATCGACTTTCGCGGACGTCGTTATAGTTCCCAGGCAGGTGGGCGGTTGGTAAACAAACGCGGTGCCTGTACTGTAACGAGGCCGTTCATTAATCCCCGATTCCTGAAGCGTGAGATTCGCCACGAATATTGCACGAGCTCGGGCGCGCGGTCGGTGGCCGTTCAGAATCGAATTCGAGGAGAGGCCGCCACTTCGTTTCGACCGCTTGTTTCCGCGGGCGCGCGCCAATGCGTTTAATTCGGAAGTAAGCAAAAGTGCGACTCCGGCCTCGGAGTATTATTACATCATTGCGGGCACAAGCTGAACGTGACGAGCGCCAGTGGCGGGAATCGCATTAATCGGCCGCACGGAAGGTGATATATGCCCCTCCTCGGTCAGACACTCCTCCCAACGAGGGCCGCAAGAGGTGAATTGGATCGAACCGACTATCGAGGAGCTTTGTTTTTACGGGCTACATTTCGCGAGTTAATTATCACGTCCAATCCATCTTTTTATTTCGGCGCGCCGGGGCTTTGTGTTTCGTTCCTCTCATTCGTCATCGTTTACTCTCTCTCCCCCCCTCCCTCTCTCTCGCTTTCTCGTTTTTTTCCTCCACCGCGGAGAGAGCATTTGTTTCGCATATCTCGATACCTCGGCCTTGTTGTTCTTCCATGAACGCGACTCACAGGATGGATTCTTTTGTCCAGATCCTGCTGCCTTGTACCTTGCGTTCGGTTATTATCACCGCACCTGGCACTGCACGAAACTTAATGGCGGCGCTTCGCAGGATGAAATTCGCGCAAATTTCACCACCATCCCGAATTCCACTTCTCGCCCTCCGCCGCCTCTGTGGCTCTTTCGGACTTCATCACGAAGTTCGAAACCGAAGTTCCACGACACTTCGCGGACACTTCGATATGCATTAAAGATCTCGAAACGGACGCCGGACGTGAATCAGGACCGGCTCTCGAATTGATACTTCGCTCGGGGCGTATGAAATTAAATAGCGGCCCCCGATTGCTCCGCGGAATATCGTCGATAAGCTTTCCCTCGCCGACGAGAGCCGCCGGATTATTTTCGCCCTCATTCCCGCGCGTGTCCGCCCTGTGCATACCTACGTGTAGGTGAAAAACAAAAAAGAAAGCCAGCAGCACCGTGTGCGGCCTCTCCGACACGCAGTGCCGATCCTGGGCCCTCTGTCGCCTGGGGCTGCGCTCTTTCGCTTTTACGTCTATCCTCCCACGTCCATGGCTCGGCAGCCAGCATTTTTGTCGCATAAAATTCAGGCCATCCGCGACGTGGTGTCTATTCAGCATCCCGCATACCCATTCAGCCCGAGCGGGGCGACGTCGTATTCCGAAGGAAACCGCGAATCGTGCCGCTTTGCCGGGGGAAAAGGTAAACACGACGTATCGGCCCTTTCTTATCCCCTCGCGCCCTCGAAAAGCGACCCTTACCTCCCTTCATCGTCTCCAATTACCATCGAGCCCCGATCGGCGCCAATTATCTCGCCAATTTTTTTTCCCTCCAGGCCCTCGAAGCGATTTCGCATCGACGATTCCGATACGCCGGATCCGGCGTGGGTCAAGTGCCGTTTAATGGCTATATAACTGCGGAAGTGGCGGGAATACATTAACCAATATCCAAAATACCCCCGTTAACAAGGCTCCGCAGTGGCCTCTTGTCCCGAGCCGCGCGGCTAGGGGCCGGCCTGATGCGGGTCAAGCAGCGCTTGCTTTAAATAGATGCTTTTACCTCAGGAGCAATGCGCGTATTTCAGACAATGTGCAACACCGGGGAAACTCTCGCGAGTTAATCCCGTATATTGCTCCCGATTCGATGGCCTCCTCGAAATACCCGGCTGGAAATATTTTTATTTCGACGTACACCGCTCGGGCTATTTTAAATTCGCGGACGAACGATGGGCTCGCATCGCTCTTCATTAACGCTGGAACTACCGGCAACTTTCTGGGCATATTTAGAACAGCACGTACATCTTTAAAAAAAAAAGGGGAAAATAAAAGGAAATTTTAGTCAATCAAAATGGTGATCCAAATACTGCACGAAGATCATGGAAAATCTCGAAAAATGCATCCTTATAAAGAGCTATGATTTTTTTAAAGAAACGACTGGCCAGTCATTTTGACTGGTTTTGTATTTCTAGTGATAGCGAAACATCGCATAACCCTTGGAAATTTTAAGAACCTCCCTATTTTTCAATATCACAGTTCAGATTTAAGTAGATTCAAATATAAATTAGATTCACATATAAGCTTACATTCAAATATAAATCGCGATTGATATAAATCAAGCTCGTAGATTCAAGTATAAATCGCGGCTGACATAAATAAAGTCCGTAGATTCAACTATAAATCGCGATCGACGTAAAGTAAAGTTCACGATCTAAGAAACACGCCTGTCTCCCCCGCGGCCTCCGCCATCGCCGCGTCGAAACAACGGAGATTCCCCGCCGCTCGCAGATCGGAATATCCGGAGAAGCCGTCCCAAAGTTTCTCGTCGCGCTGACACACGGTAGAAATTCGGCGCAGCGACGAGCTTCGATTGTAGACCTCGTCGAAGCAGGAAGTAATTGTCTCATCGCCCCAGCGTAACCCGTGCGGGACTAACGCGGCCGGGTGGATGGTTCGAAAGGGGATGAGGGCGGCTGGCGCTCAATCCCGGTAAATTAGCATACTCCTAGGCGCCATACGAGAGAATGACAGGCCGGGTGTACCTTGGAATCATTAATTCGTCGCCTCTGGGCGCGAGTTTAACCCAAATCGTCGCACGACCCTGGGCGCCGACTGCGACGCCGACGTGGAGGACGACAACGACGAGGACGACGACGACGACGACGACGACGACGACGACGACGACGACGATTGAGGACGGCGCGGAGGGTCGCGGCGGTGCGGGCGGGAATATCCAGCGGGATTCGAGGGATTGAATTGCAAAGCGAATGAAAACCAAACTCCGCGGATAAGGACCCGTCGATGGGGGAATCGGAGTGACGCTGGCTTGTGCATTCGAGCGCGTCTACACGAGGCCTCCCCCCCCTCCGGGCTGATAAATCTTTTCTGATAGCATCCATCTATTTATGGAGCCGATTGTCTGTCCGCATACGTACGTCGGGCCCTATTACGTCGCTTAAAATGGAGCCGCGCCATTTTCCAGGGCTGTCCTAGGGCTCCCCGTGATGGATTTCAGCCGGGGAAGGATCGGCCTCGTGCATCGCCACGGCCCCCGAAGTGTTTAACTCCTATTCATGGGATTCTCGAATCGTAGGAAGGGAATGGAATGGCGTCGATCTGTGCTTCGATCTGTTGTTTATAAAACTTGAGTAACGCGGTTTATCCTCTTCTTGTTTCCTTTTTTTTTAAATTTAATTTAGATACCTCGATGGATTAGACCTTTAGCCTACTCGTTCCTTTTTCCTTTTATCAAACGATATGTTTATTTAATTGTCATTGGCACGATAAGTATCGCATGATTCTTTTTTAGTTAGGGGCTTGAATTAGAGGACTTTCCTCGTTCTCTCCTTTTCGATGTATTAGCCTGTATCTGGTTATACGAGCTTCGTGAATTGCCCGAAAGTATGTATAACGCGCGTGTTACGCAACGGTGCCGCGAGTGCTTGATTTATGCCCGTTGGAACAATGAGGCGGTTCGGTGCAGCTGCTAAAATTTTCACCAGGCCGGGAGCGCTAATCGGCTACGAGGACCATTTCAGCGCGGGGAACTGAGAGCACATTCGCGAGAGCGTCTTGGGCCTTTTGAGCCGGGTAATTGATCGGCGGGATCCAATTTCGTCGAGATAATGAAATTCAGCCGAAGAAGCGCGACGATCCTCGGTTCTATAATCGCTCTTATTCCACTTTGGTATTCCTTCGCGGGCGCGGGCTCACGAAAGACCTCCATGGATAACCCATTCGTATTATCATACCGATTGCAGAAGGATTGAATTCGGGGGCGGACGCTCTCTTCTCTCTGCATAAATATTATCCCCGAAGGGCGATATAAATAAATCCTGTCGAGCTTTTTTTCCCTACATGTCTGGAATCTTCCTGACGCTGCATACATTTTTTCGGCGGTCTATTATTCGCATGTTTTTTTATTTTTCTCTTTCTAAATCCTCACCGCGGGCATGAATAAGCGTCACCGCTGGCTCAAAATTTGAATATAACGTCGTAATATTTTTGCGATAACACGAGGCCCAGGGTAGTCCCTTCTGCACAATGGCGCAGGCATGAAGAGGGTTCCGCTTGTCCGCGGCAAATGCCCGGATCGTATATACGTATGTATCCTTATGTATGCCGTGATGAATGGACGCACTTATATACGGTTTAAACGTGAACCTATTATGAGCACGTAGGATTATATAACTGAAAACAAAGCGTCGTTTAATTTTCCTCCTGGCGAATTTTCGAGTTGGTTCACCTCATGCTCCGTTTACCAGCTTACGTGGGAATATGATGAGCCTTTAAACACATTTGCCTTTCCGCGCGCC
This sequence comes from Ampulex compressa, assembly GCA_038496175.1. Lineage (NCBI taxonomy): Eukaryota > Metazoa > Arthropoda > Insecta > Hymenoptera > Ampulicidae > Ampulex > Ampulex compressa. The sequence goes on from JBCFXI010001263.1 coordinate 59,351, forward strand.
AAGGTCGGCGAATAAAGATACGACCAATGTTTCCCTCGATCGCAATAAATACAAAACCCTCGATTTATTTCGCGTTGGAAAGCGATAAAACGTTTTATAAAACGAACAAAGTCTCGCATTAGCGGGATCCAAGAATACATTCATTTTTACCACGTACATTTGAAAACATAAAAACGAACAATGTAAATATCAATAAAAAATAACACTCTCTCTCGGTTCGAAATAAATTCACTTAACCAAGTCCAGCCGAGCCCGTATAAATATTTAACTCGAGTTCTTCCTAGTCCTTAGACACTATCCCCACGATTACCGCCCTTCGTATATAAATCCATTATCGTCAGCATCAAAAACCTCCTTCCAGCTTTAAACTATCATACTTCACTACCGACGAGTCCTTTTACAACCGCTACAAAGACGACTTTCTTTTCCATCGGCCGAGAAAGCTTCGGGCGCCAAGGCTGATTTGAGGAATTAGTCAATATCCAGCTGGCGGGGATCAGGATAGCCGGAATATCTGTCTGCAGCACGCGTGCGCCGCCCCGGCTGAGAATAGGCTAAGCCAGTTCGGGCGTTAAATCACGTCTGTTCAAAGGAAAGAGTTTGGCGCAGTGACGCGCCGTACATTTGGTATTCATGGACGGCGTCCTTAATAGTTATCGCGAGGGGTGCCTTCCGATGACGTGCCACCTCCGGCGTTTTCGAGCCCCTCTCCTCCTCATCCTCCCCCGAGCCCAGGAGCCGAGGACGGGTCGAAGCTGCTCCTCCGACCTCTCGTCTCGCCGGACCAAACGCTCCGCGGACCCGAAAGGATGACGGGGCTGAAAGACGCCGTGTATTTACATGAAAGGGAGATATATTACCGGGGAAATCCGCGTTCCTCGAACGCCGCTCGCGAAAGGCGACCGAGAGAGCGCCGCTTCTCGAACGACGATCCTTTTAGCGGTCGTTTCTCGCCAGAGGAGACTCGCCGGCGGAAGTCCATTTTTTACCCCGGAGTATCGTCCATGGACGAATAGGCGGTCTATAGGCGTCGCGGTTTCTCGAAACGTCGCCCTCGAGGCTTTCCGTGATTTTTTAACTTTGGCGGATTTCCGGGGTCAGCGTCGTGCCACGGGGGCTGCGATTTCATCGATTTTGGGAGATCGCTTTGGGACTAATATATTGTATTTGGGTGTGTGTGTCTGTGTGTGTGTGTTTATTTTATATATTTATTTATTTATATTAAAAAAAATATTTATATTTATATGTGTATGTATATATCGCTCGTCGATGTCCAAGGGAAATATTTTAATCGGTCATTAATAAAGGTTATAACGTTTTTTTCCATTTTCGCATTATTAATTACATCCACATTACGATATGCGACCACGTATAGTGGTCACGTATGAAAAAATGTATAATGCTCGCCAATGATCGATTAAAATGTTTTTCATTAATATGTATGTTTTTCTTTTTACCGAGCCATTGTTGGAATGTGTGTAAAGTGTTAGATTGCAGGTTGGGCCGTGCGGTGTTAGCATCTAATCCAGGGCGCTCTTTCATTTTGTGCGCATAATTATTCGTTAATCAAGCGGTACTGCGGATAATGAGCCATTAGTTTGCATTGCGTGCCACGGTCAATTTTACCCTCAGATTTCGACGTATAAACCGGCACGACATTTTCGATGCGATAGAAGGGTGCGTGCTAATGTACATCGTAATTTCTTTCGGTTCATGCACGCTGGACTCGCGTTAAATCGTTGCGCGATGCATTTGGCATTACGAGCTGTGCGAGCCTAGTAAGTTGTTCCGCACACGCCTACGCTGTGTATGCCCGGATGAATGGTATTTTGATAAATGAAATCTTTTCGTCGAGGCAAGAAGTTACTCGGTCCGCCCGAGGAAGTAAATTATTTTCCTCAAGAGAGTAGCAAACGAGCAATTTTACAACATGGTGGTGGGTCTGCGTCTGGCTGGGAATTAGTACAGAATGTTACCAGAAGTTACGACTACTTCTGCCGCTTGTAAATTAAGTTCACTTCTTGGCCACGATTTGTATGTACCACGTACCGCGATTCATATTACGAGTTTCTTTCGATTTATATTTGCCGAAGATCATCGCTTAAACGAAGCTAGGATTTATATTCTGCTTTCCATCGACGACCACATCAAGGTCTGCAAAGCGAGTATTTTTCGATCGTCATCGATTAAAGTAACGATTGAAAGAAATTCCAAATGATTTTCCTAAATGATTCGAATGAAGTTCTTATTAAAGAAGGGCAAGATCCTCAAAGATGATTAGAAGGACGTGTTTATAAATGCACACAAAATAGCTGAACAAGTACACTATTATAATATTACAGCATACAAAAACTCTAGGATACTCTAACTAAACGATTAAAAATCACAATGACGCGTGTTAACAAGCCTTTGAAGACGTCGCTAATTTTCCAAGAGAAAAAAGGTGGAGCGATGGGAAACACCTGCGTGTGCTTTATGATAATTTAACGATGTAGTAAACGTGCCTAAGATAAGGGTAAGTTTTTCTCAGATGGGGTCGTAGAATTCCCAGGGTAGTTTTCTCCATTTTCTTATCTTCCACCGTCCCCCCCTCTTTTTTTTTTGCTCCGGATAAATTTCATTTTATCTCGCGCAACCGGGAGTATCGATCTGACGGGACAATTGTTAAAAAATAACCCCCCGCGTCCGGTACATATGTACACACGCGCATCCATGTATATGCATGTATGCATGTAAATTTAAAACTTTATAGGACGTTAAACAAACGTCCCGGGGCGTCGGCAGTCAAAGCAACGTTCAAAGCCCCGCTCAGATCGCGCCGTTCGACAGAAGTACACTCCGCCGAGATCAGAGGGAGAGGAGCGCTCGGAATTAATGAATTCCTGAAAAATCCGGGAGAGATTTATCACGGCCGAGGGAAGCAACAAAGAAAACGCACAATCCATTCGGAGTCAGCCGTGGCAGCGGTTTTCTTGCCCGTCGTCCCTTCAACTTTGCTCCAACTGTTTTTCGTCAAAGACGGATGAACGGCCGCCCTTTTATTTTTGTCACAGACCCGCGCCACCCTGGGCGCCACTTCGTCTCCCCATAATAATATTACAAACTCCGCCCTCCCCTCTTAATTTGGAGCTTCCCCTCCTTTCAACTCGACTCGACTCCCATCCCAACTTTCCGCCTTCCTTTCCAAGTATTCGATGGAGCCAAATCGCATTGGCATTCGTATCGTTCATCGGCCCTGCTCTCCCTCTCTCTCTCTCCCCCTCTATCGCCCTATCTCCCTCTCTCTCGCTCGCACGTACTCACTCGCCCACTCGCCCTCCCACGAATACCCAAAAATGCCGGAGACCCTCAGCCGTATCATCGCTTACGCTCCTCTTTCGACACCAAATCCCTTACGATACAAATGGACTGCGAGAGAACCGTGAGGATAAAGGGTATACGAGATACCCGAGTTTTCCTCCGGAGTGAGGGAGGAATAAGACGTCGAAGGTCCTCGCGAGGGCCGAACAAGGGTTTTACTGACCGTCGAGCATTATCGTGGATATTTTAAATCAGGCCTCGAGATAATCGAATTCCAGGAGAAAACGCGCCATCGCCGGACGAACGTTACTCAACGTTTAATGGCCGGGTCGGTTCTCCTTTCTGCGTCCTTCTTACCTCCCGTGCCCTTTACGCACAGAGTACTGGGGAGGGGTTAACACCGTGAAGAATGCAAAGGACCCTGGGGGAATCCCTCGGATCCCGGTGGCGTATCTTTTTTGGAAAATTGTCTCCTACATCTTGATTCTTTCCTTGCAGGTGCGTAGCCTTGCGGGGAGAAATATTACGCTCCGCACTGGCCTACTGCGCGCTCTAAGTGATGGATGGTCGTTGAATTTTAAAGTATCCCCGCCATCCGGTATTAATCTGCGTTACCCCCGATCGTCCCCGCGATGAGTTTTCCTCGCGGATTCTCTTAAATTCGCGAGAAATGCTGGGCGCTCCGAAAAATGTCAGCGGAAGAATAATCCAATTCCGGCGTGATTTTCCCCGACAAAGGCGCCGAATCCCTGCTGGGAATCGTTATCGCGGTACGCAAATGATTTCCAGACACGTATCGCTCAAATCCCAAAATCCATTTCAGAAGCCATAAAACATTGATCGGTGGAAACATTGAAAGATGAGTAAATGGATTTTCGTAGAGTGGAGAACGCACGTACGTGCCGCTCGAGATCTCTGCTCGAAGCTTCGTGCCGAACGTTGCTCAACGACTGAAAATCTCCTCGTTACATCGATAACGTTCTCTGCCCCGCGAGCGGGGCTAGAAAAATCGCCATCGGCTTTTCTATTCTCCCGATAAACATCTCGCGGCGATCGCGCTTGTTGGTCAATAATAAAGTGTTACGGGCACGATGAAATATCCGTGGCACCGTTTCGCGCTTACCCAACGTCGCTCGAACGTGGCAATTTGTCAGGTCAGACGTGTATTTGGTACGTCCTCCCTCGATCATCATCGCGCATTCCACTCTTCGCAAACGAGGTACGAAGTGCTTTTTGCGGAAAAGATGCCTCGAGGATTTTAATCGTTAGCCATTTATATTGAGCATCGATCTGAAGTTCTACACGAAGTAAGGATCATGGTGTTCGATCACCGCTTGGCGGGTTTTCTTTTTTTCCCAATTTCTGCGATATCGAAATCCAGGCTTTTGGAACGTGGCACGGTCACTTAAGAGATACAGGCTTTCCGCGAGTGAAGCATGAACATCGGTTAGCGTGAAATTTATCGAGCTGCGATAAAAAGTTCCGTTCGGCCGGCCAGTCGGGAGATCCATCGGCAGAGCCGACAAAATTGGTGTACTTTATCCGCCTGAAAAAGCACGCGAGCTCACCGGGCAGGTACGAATTTTTATTGCGCCGCCATGGACGGATACTTACAATTCATATCCACGCGAACGGACGAGGATAGGGGGATCGACCTATTGTTATTCGTCGCGTTGCAGGTCAGCTCCGAGCGGACGTCGTCCCGGCCCAAATTTTTTATAACAATTTCGCTCCGCGTCACGCCGCTCCGCACAGTCACGGTTTTGTTGCTGACGAATTTGTCATTACGATGCCAGGATACCGTCGGGGCTGGCTTACCTGCGGAAACGTATCAATCTCGTTTGATTTGTACTGACCGTCGCGTGACAACAAATTGATATATA
>JBCFXI010001264.1:0-64415 GCA_038496175.1 Ampulex compressa
GGGACGGAGCGGGAGGGTGGGGGGGGGGGGGGGGGAGGAGCGAGGAGAGGAAAACAAATTGACACCTGCACGCGAGAATGGAATCTTGGGTGGATGTGGCGAGGACGAAAGCACGGAGAAGGAAAGGCGCCTGAATAATGCAGGCGCTGCGAGGATCCTGCTTAAAAGTCCGATCATCCCTCCTATACCGCCCCCACCATGCTTCCGTCTCCTACGGCCCGTCTTCGGCTCGAAAAGGAAAACACTTCGAGGCATTATCGCCGATTGTACGGGCAAACTTCGATTAAGGATCCGGCGTGAAATAATGATAAGGCCGGGAAACGTGCCAGGACGGGAGACGACGGGCTCGTATCTTTTTTTAACCCTTGAGCAGTCTTATGCGCTTATCGATATTGCAAATAGTCGTAACGAGTAGGGAGTCTTTGGCCAAGATCCTAAAGAATTCGAAACTTTTGGTTCGTCCAAATTGATTTTGCGCACGATCGAGCGACGAACGGAATGGTGTGTCGCGTTTAAGATGAAAATCGGACGTTGCGTATTAGATAATAATAAAACTTATTTCGGGCTATTCACGAGAGTCACGTTCCGCTTACGAAGAAGATGCTATCTTCTTCGTTGTTCGAGAACGCGCACGGCTCCTTCGTTATTATGAAAATGAGTTTGTTATCGCTGAAATTTGGTCCATCGATCGCGATGACGCTCGAGCCTTGCCCCGTGGCCTACCGAGAGAAGAATCGGTAGCTGGTAATGGGTTTTATTGTGGCGCGGGCAAAACTCATTAGCGCCCCCGAATATCGTTGCGCGTAGACGCTCGGTTTTGCCCCCTCCCGAGAGAGAGAGAGAGAGAGAGAGAGAAAGGCCGAATTGTATTAGCCCGAGATCCCAAACGAAATTCCCCGAGATTTATTTCCGCGGCTTACTTCTTATCCTGCTCGAGACATCCTTCTCTCTAAGCCTATTACGCACCCCTTTTAACGCAGTAACGGCCGAGTGCGACATCCGACTCCTTCGGCTTCGACTTCGCGCCTCGTGGACCGCCGTTATATAGAAACTCCCATAATCCTTGGTAACGCGCCACGATCGTAATCTGACCCCCCTCGAAATTTTCACGTCCGGAATACCTTCGCGTTGATTTACGCACCCTCGTCGGTTTATACCAAATATATACCCTTTCTTCGAATCGGCCACGGCAAATTGTATTTTAATATGCAAACTCGCTCGTATAAATCAGCCGCCCACCGCAAATTTCACCGTGGAGACGTAGGTACAACCTCGAATTATCGAGGAAAAGTTTGGTCGAAGAGTGATTCGCTCGTGCCAATATCTGGCATCCTACGTTACGCGAGAAGAGAAGTCATTTTCGAGAGACCCGATTTATTTGGTACAACGTCCATCGATCGAACAAAACGCGTCCGTGCAATATCCCGTTTTTGAAACGATCGAATTCGAAAATTCCCGCACTGCTGGGATCATTTCTACGTCACGACGCGTACTATCTTTAGAATCCTGCACGATTCTCGTGGCCGGCTCGGTGCACCTTTTGAGCAATGCCAAAGGATTATCCGCGAAACAGAGAGCGGCGTTCGTTATCCGGTGACCCAGCAAAGCCGACGCCATTGGTTTTTCGAGTGAAATTCTCGAAAGTGGGTGGGCCCGATCGGTGACGCGACGCGAGGATAAAAACGCTCGACGGACGGAAGCGGGGAGGTCGGAGGAAAGCCTGGATGGTTTCTTAGAGGCTTCCAAACGTACCGGTGAACAAAGCTCGGGATATTTTCCGGTATGATGGCTGACGAGAATTTACGAGCGGCAGCCGCAACGCCGCGCCTAAGAAAAACTCGGTCGGGACGTTCTCCCGGAATAAATCAACCTCTCGTCGCGGCGACGACGACGATTCGTACGCTCGAACTTAAATCCCCCTCGAGCTTCCCCGCGACTTTCGAGCAAGGATGCTCTGCGCGATGTCGAAAACCGATCTTTGCACGGGTGCGAAGGGGCAAGATTTCGACGCGGAAGTAAATCGGCGATCGAATTCTCTTCCGAAACGTACGGGAAGATTTCGAAAGCGTATCGATGGAAATAATAGGTGCGAGCGGCGCGTCGCGCTTGGGACGTTCGCGGTGGAGGGCGCGTACGGTTCGAAAAAGCATCGCGGGGTCGATGAGAGAGCGAAGGAGCGTGGATCGTCGAAGGGAAAATGGATGGCGGTTAGAGGAGGGCGTCGAATCGCGGGCGGGGAGCGTTGATTTGGTAGGAAGACGGAAGGAGCTTCGGACGCAGAGCGCAGCCAGAGAGCTCGAGCTCGAGCTCGGTCGCCGCTGGAGTTTGAATAATGCAGACTCGCGAGCCTGCTTAAAACTGATCGGCCGCCCCTCTCCTCGCTCCCACCAGCAGCCCGCCGCCGCCCCGCCTCGACTCTACCCGAACCGCCCTTCGCCTCGCTGCCCCCTTTCCGAATCCCACTCGCAGTTCGTCCAAGAGTACGAACTAAGATTGATTTTAGATTGGGTGGGAATTGGGAATAGCTGGCCCCTTACTCTTCGGTGGCTCTTCCTTTACCCCAGCCCGGCCCGGCCCGGCCCCGCCGCCACCGCCGCCGCCGCCGCCGCCGATTCCTCCATCCCTCCGCCCCCATCCACTTCCCGCTTACCTAACGACCCACTCCTAAGCAGGACCGATGCCTTTGCCAAATAGAAATTCGAGACGTCCGATTTTGGCGGCGTCCACTTCACCCTCACCGCGACTCCCTGCTGCTCGATCAAAATCGGTTCGCGATACCTCCGAGACGTAAAGTGGTCGGAGCACGATGGCGATGTCGTAAACCAGCGGAAGTTTAGGCGTCCCGCGGAGATAGGAGCGTTGGCGAAACGCGGATGAATTGGAAGGGCGGATAATCGGCGGTGGTGCTGTGGCGAGAGCTCGCGGGGATCGGCGCGAGGAGGCGGCGGAGCGTGTCGCGCGCGAGGGCCGCGCTCTCGATGAGATCCGGACGGGCGGCGATCGTCGGCGGCGGGGCGCTGCGCCTCGGTATATAGAGCGGGACGAAATCCCGCATTGCGGAATGAGAGATCGCCTATCGGCCCATCGCCGTTTCCTTCCTCTCCCGCTTTCGTTGCCAATTTGCGAGAGATACCCACGGAGTGCGCGCTCGATTCCGATGGCTCTAGACTCGGCGCGTTCGCCGAAAAGAAGGAAACCGGACTCTCGCTGGCGAAAGGGCCGAAGCCGGAAGGAAAATACGCGGATCGAGGCTCGGCGCGGCGGGCGCACTCTCGACGGTTGTTTTGCGCGATCGAAGGAGGGCGGTGAGGAGGGGCGAGGAGGGGTGAGGAGGGGGAGAGGGGCTCGGGAGTATTCGCCGTTTGCGCACCGGCCAGTCCGGCTCTCGAAGGCTTCTTCATCGCGAGGAGTGCTTTGCGGACCATAAGTCGCACCTGCCTCCCGATGGCCGAGGAAGAGGATGTCGGACGAACCGAGGAGCCCGAGAGGAGAACGAAGAGTCGGGCTATGTAGCGAACACGTGGTACGGATTGACGCCGATCGGAGACGACGACGAACGCGAAGAGCTCCGTATCGGTGCATCGCGATGCCTCGCGTAACCTCGAGCGCCGGGTGGCAAGACCGCATTGCAGGGTGCGCCCCGAGCACCCGTCCCTCGTCGAACCGACTCGGTCGATCGTCCACGAATCGGCGCTCCTTCGATCGCCGACACTTCTCGAGGATCCTTCGTCCTCGCCAGCCATATAGGTCGGTGGTCGTAGAGACGGAAGGAGGGATGTCGGGGATAATGTCGCGAAAAAAGGTGTCGGTCCGATGAATCGAGCGTACGTCGATCGGCGCGAGGCGCGTACAAGAATCCGAGACGCTCGCAAAAGCCGCCAAAAGTTTCGTCCAACGTTTCGAAAGGGACAACGCTGTACCGCGAGCGTTCACTTTTTCCCCCAGATAAACGCGTATCGTATGCGCGGTGCGTATCGCGAGGAGCGCGAACCATTCGTCGGTCCGTCGATGATCTACCCCCGAGGGGGATCGCTCGCTTCTGACCTTATTCGTCCTCGCGGAATTCGGAATAAAAGAAGCGCCGTGGGAATCGGGTTAAAAGCTTCCCTACCTCGACTCTCCGCATTTTTGCCCATCCGGTTCGACCATTCGGCCCGTCCGTCCCTTCGGCCAGTCCCGATCCGACATTCTTTCAGCGAGGAGCACCGCGCGCCTCGCGGGGCGAAGGCTCGAAAATGTATGGAACGCCCTGGCGGTGCGCGCCTGCGAGGGAGTACTGCGCGGAAATAAATTTCGCGTGGAAGTTCATGGAAAGTGCCGGCGGCCGTTGGCGTAACGCGCCCGGGACGGCACTCCCGCGCCCCCTCCCTCGCCCTATCACCGCCTCCCTTCCTTCCTCTCCCTCTTCACGGTCCGCTTCTCGCTAGGCTATCCGTCCTGCGATAAAGAGGATTAATCGTTGGCCGAAAGCCGCGGGGGAAGCCTTCCTTAACGGGGAAATCGATACAGCGGCTCATTATCGGAAAGTTCGGCTAAAGAGAACCTGGGATCGGAGTGAAATCGATGGAAAGAAATATTTGATCTCTCCGCCGTGCCGATTCAAGGGCCGCGGTGTCCAGCGTGAATTTAATGGCCTCTAAATTTCCGTGTCCGTGACCTCCCCCGTGCGAGCTTCGTCCTTCCCATTGGCCTGTGGTTAAAGCGAGTGTACTCGTTAACCGAAAGCAGCCGCGACTTTCGAGGTACAAGTCCCTACGAGCAGGATTTACGCTCCCGGAGCGAATGTATTTACCGTAGATCGCACGCTCGGCCATCGGGCAAAATGTCTCCGTTATGTGTAACGATGAGGCAAATCGAGATTTCACTGGCGCATAACCAAGACCGTCGATCGTCGGTCTTATCGTCGGGGGCGCCGATTCCATTATACGCGGTAAAGGCGAAGAACAAAATCTCCGAGATAATCTCGATCTCGATCTGGCTAAACGGAGCGAGGCCCGATATACCTTTCGCTCGAGAAACGGTTAGACGAAGTCAAACCCCCGGCCGACAACGTATTAGGTCTTAAGGCTCCCCCATCGATCTTTCAGCTTGTTTCTATAGATTCTCGAATGGCGGAACCGCAGGAACGCTCACCGCCGGGCTCCTTGAAATATCCGACCACGAATTCACCTCCCGAACCCGCTGGCAAAAGTGAATTTTCGAAATCTGCTCGGTACGGAGGCGAACGTGTCGAGCATTTCGTGCTTCCGAGAGGCCGCCTAAATTTTGATCACGTTCCGCGCCGAACTTATTACTTCCGGAAGGCCATCGATGCGCAGTCGTGTCAACCTTGGATACAGCCTCGACGCCTTTGTTTCTCGCTACGTTTACAAAGAGGCCGCTCGTATGCCGCGATGCGTAGCGCTATGCTTGCCGGGAAAGCTATCCGCGGAAAGCCCGGCATTCCTTTTGCGCCTTCGTTCGTGCGATTCTTCGCGATAAGGGTTAAAGCCTTTCGCGACACCGCAAGCGCGTTTGTCGAACCACGATACCGATGCGAATTATCGAACCTCGTTTGACGAGGCAAAATGTCGCGCTTCGTATTCGAGCAACGTAACGATCGGTCGAGAGGTGTGCGGTTTAAAGTTGTATCGGTGCCTTCGTCGAGATTGCAAAAAGCAAAATAGTCGTGGAAGCGCGAAGGTGATTTATGCAAAACGAAATGCATTTGCTCGAAGACCGAGCGAAAATTCGCGTTCTCGCTTTAAAGTCTGGCGATAACCTTACCTCGCGCTTCGCAAATAAACAAAGGCCCGACTCTCGCCGTTCAATTTGATTTGCTATTTTCGAATAACATCCCGCAAATGCGAGTGCGATATTTGGTAGATCCATTTCAATAATAAACGGCGATGTCCAATTCTGAAAGACCGTGAATGGTACGACGTGTAATCCGAAACGTCTCGTCGATAGGCCATGATTTTACCACGGGATTTGTTCGCAAATCGAAAAAGACATCTCCCATTCCGTCGCCAGAGTGCGCGAGCCGTGTTACTTTGTTCGCGCACGAATATCGAGAGCCTTCAATAACGAACGTCCAAAATTTGTGTTACAGAGCGTCGGCTGGGGAGAATGGTCGTCATGGTCAAAATGGTCCAGCTGCAGCAGGTAAATATCGCAAATCCGATTATAAAGGAGTGCACGCCGAAATGTCCCAGGTGGCTGGCAGTTTCTCCTCCGTTGAGAGGAATTTTGTCTCGAGTTCAAACTCGCGCTCGTTTCTCATCGGCTCTCCGAGCGTACGGTAATCGAGCATCGAGGATCGAGGATCGCTCCGCCGGTTTTCGAGTCGGTCTCTCACGGTCGCTTGGCGACAATATCGCAAAGTCGAAATCGGCGCGTCATCCGGATGGCGCGACCTCCGCCGACTTTCACCGATCTCTTCTCACGTGGAATCGCTTCGTTATCCGATGGCCTTTCGCGCGCCAGGCGCGATACGAACCACCGATTTCCAGCGAGTCTTTCGCAAGGGCTAATATCGAGCTCTGGTGGGAAACACCTGGGGAATGTTGAGCGGCGCGAAACTCATTTTGTCGCCGGCAAGTCACGGACCGGCCGATCGACGGCTCGTTTTTCAGGCCGCCAAGTCGGACGCGAAGCGCGCAGGGATAGCTTATCGCACGATCTACGATATACTCGATCTCCGCGTTTCCATCGTCGACCGTACATCTTCGTTGCTCGTCTCGATAAACCCATTCGCGCGTCTTTGGCTCCTCTTCTTGGGAGAAAAATCAGTCGGTCGCGTTCCAAGGTTTCGGAGGTCGCGTGATATTTCTAATTACACACTCCTATAGCGTGGTTAAACGTTATTTTTTTTTTCTCCGGCATTCTTAGCGGTCGACGCGTTGTACTCGAGGCACCCGTCGCACTTTCCGCGAAAAAGATCGGGAGAGGCGTGGCCGACGATGCCAGGTCGTACATCGCGGAAACTCCGCATGAACTTTGGACGATGCGCGTTGGTGGTCTTGGAAAAATTGCTCGATACCATACTCGAAGTTTGCTCCGAGTTTTGGATAGTTTGGCACCTTCGCCTTATCCTTCGTGAAACACGCCACTGCATTTTATTTTCGAAGTTTTGCCAAACAAGTGGAGAGAGAGAGAGAGAGAGAGAGAGAGAGAGAGAGAGAGAGAACGATTATCGGGGTACGTGGGAAGAAACGTTTCGAGAATACGCAGAAGCATTTTTTGAGCTTTTCGAACGTGTCTAATCGCCGCCAGTACTATAAAACGTACAAGGCCTCTTCGTTCTTCTCGCGTATAATTATGAGAAACGTAACGTCGTACTACGGTTCCATTTAATTTCTTCGCGATATTTCCAGGACATGCGGCGGTGGAATCTCGCGACAGCAGAAGCGCTGCAGGAGGAAGCTCTGCAAAGGAAGATCCTGGCCGACGAAGTATAAAATCTGCAATCCGGAGGTAAGCCGACTACTTTGTCCCTGCGCGAAGAACGCGGGACGTAAAATTATTTCGTAAGGGGTAAGGCAACGTAAGCGAGAGAGGCTTTACGCGACGAAAACAAATCACGCGCCGGTTATATGAAAGGAGACGAGCCGCTCAACCGCCAGCCCTACCATGCACTACTAATCGGACAAACATACGTACATATCGATTTTCCTTCTCGCGCGGCGTCGTCGCTTTACGGCGTACGCAACGATGCGAATGCGCGTTGTTCGGTCGCCGGAGATAAACTCTCGATATTAGACGGAAATCGAGCGACGCATGCCGGGCTTTGAAAAAATCCCCAAGATGGGGACACCGACGAGTTTTCCGCGTGTCCGAGCACGACTCTTCCCTCGCGATCGGCCACGATTCTCGCACGACACGGCGTCCTATCCGATATGCACTTTAGCCGGCAGCTTCATTTATCGCGCGTGAAACGCGCGGTTCGCCCGAGTTTGTAGGCTGACGGGTAACAGGGTTGGCGACACGATTTCAACTCTGCCACGAGGACGTCCGTACTATTATAATGGCACACCGCCTCCGAGTAACCGCGGGAAATTCGTGGTTCGCGCAAACAACGAAACGAAGTTATCTTCCTCGTTTAACCGTGGAACTTTCGAATCCGTCCTAGAGCTACAAGCCGCCACCCTAATTGGCTTCTCCCGACACGTTGGATCGCCTTGGATCGCGCTCGATCGCCACTACGGCTAAACGGAGATCGATTATTCCTCCCGACAGCTGAAAGCACTCCGCGCGTCAGACCTCGAACTTTGCAATTATCTCGATTTATGGAAGAGTATCGCGTCCGACTATCGCGGATAATGCGCCTCCTATCCGTGCTCGAGTTTTTCTCTCGTGCTTCGGAGAAGACGGGGAAGAGACGACGGGAATGGTTATTTCCCGCTGATCTTTTTCCGAGTAAGCGAGCCGTGCCCTCACGCATTTGGGTTAGACGAAGCGGCCTGACTTCCCGATTATGCAAATGCCGGTTTTCCATGGGAACGTTGCTCTTTATCCACCGTGCAGCGAGCGCAGGGATCTTTACTTTTGTCCGAAATACGACGACGATCCTCCTATTATACGTAGACGAAACTGAAAATTGCTGGACACGTTTGTCCCGAAGGAGGATCGTCCAAATTCGGTGCGTGAAAAAGCGCAGGAAGATACATGCCCCAGCCATAGTTTTGAGGCGCCGTTACTCGCAAATCCAGAAAATCGAATTGACCGGATGGCTAAACGGCCGCGCAAACAACGAGCAGGATGGGAACGTATACCTTTTGTCCGGGAGAACCTCGATATGCGCAGGCCGTATGACGTTTATACGCCATCAAATATTCCCGGTTAATTATTTAGTTATCCCTCTCGCGTTACACCGGCGAGCGCGATGGCCAGAAATTATGCAGATTATCAATTGAAATACGGCGAGCAGCGGTGAGGTGCATTTGTCACGCGTGACCAGGTTCTAAGCGGTGAGTGCATCGAATGCGCGACCTCTGCAGTATCCGGCCATCCCCCAGGGCTTCTGGGGATGCGGCTGACCCGACCCACATCCGAATCCGGGCCGGCTTGCCCCGAGAACACTGCCTCCAACCGAGAGCCTACACCGACGCGTGCCTCTCTCATTGATATCCGCCAACTCGATATTCCCCCGAATTTACCTTCGCTACTTTTCAATGCCCCGGGGATCTGCATTCTCGACGACTCCATTTTCTCTCCCATCGCGCGCAACGATGGTCCGAGAAAAAATAAATGCTCGATCCGGGACACCGGCTCGGATCGCGCAACCTCGCCGATCAGAGAGGAATCCTCCCTACGTGGATTAGCCGAAGAAGACGCGACATTGCCGGCTGCGCAAAAGGAGATATGGTCGATGCGAAAATCCAGAAATCATCGTCGATGGTAAACGCCGAATATCGGCGATCGACGCTCTTCATCTTTGTCGCGCGCAATTTCTCGATTATACTCTCGAACGATGTACGCGTCAACGTCGAATCGATTCTTCGGATTATGGTTTACGCGAGAAACACGGATAATCGAGTGCGCTCATCGCCGTGCCTCGAGTTGATAAAGGTTCGTTTCAAAGCCACGATGGCACGATGTTTCATTCGGAGGCGTGCAAAGCGGTACGCGATCGGCGTGGAGGGGGAGAAATCATCGGCGGAGGTAAGCGCGAAATATTGGCAATTAACGTTGTTGATTTTTGTTGCGCGCGATTCATCGATAATAGCCCTCGAACGATGTTTGCGTTTGCACGCGCCATTGATATCCGCCGACACGAGTGCACCTCAATTTTTACCGGCGCTATTTTCCATAGCCCCGAGCTCCCGATGGGCCGTTCCCTCGTTCTCTTCCGTATCGCCAGCAGCTCTGCCCGATTTGCTAAGAAAATACACCCTCGAAGCCCGATCGAGTATATAAAACGTTTTGGGCACGCGCATACCGGCGTCTATGTACCTACACCCAGACCATCCTTTATTAAAACCGTTTGCCTTCGGCGCGATTTTAGTTTACCTTCGCGCATGAAAGGGCTGCCGTGTTCGTTTTGACCGTTATTTTTGCGTTAACGCAACACGGCAAAATTCTCTACGAAGGCCAAAAATCAACCTTATCGATTTACAAGGTATCGTCGTTGGTGTAAACGCCTGACGGTTCCGAAGAAAAACTCCCCTTCTGGCGGGAACGTTTGAGGAGCTTTGAAGAAATCGCGAACGCGTCCATCGTGCGGTTTCCGAGGACAGCGCAACCTTTCGCGAAGGTACGCGCTCGAAAAATCATCCTCGATCGATTTCTCGTACGATCGGCCATGTCCCGTGCTCGGTTGATCGATGCCAACGCGAGTGGAGTCGGCAAAGTCATCGTCATGGATGGTTAGGAGAAATTCGATGCCACGCTTCGCGTACACTCGGTCGCGTCACGAACGGTGGTCGCGACGCGTAATTGGTTTTGGAGAGAACTCGGTCGAGTTTCAGGCTTTTTAATAAATCGCGCTTACAAGCCAGAAGTGCACGCCCGTCAAGATCGATGCCAGGTGGACACGCTTTCGTTTCCACGGAAGTAAAGCGGCGATGCAACCTCCCCCCGGACGAATGCACTCGATGGTTATGCAATTTTGCGCGTCGCGTATCAAACTCCCGGCCAAAAGTGCGGCGATCCGTTTTGGTAAAGCTCGGCTGCCACGCCTTGGTCAAACTTTTTTTCGCTAATGGAGTATAAAAAAATCGAATTTTGCCGAGCATCGAATCACCGCGGATCGGGGCTTTAACGTGAAGGGAAAGTAAATGACGACGGTGCCGATTCGATTATCGCGTTAATAAAGCTCTTTCGCGATGAGCGGTACAATGATTTCCACGGGGATCGAGTTCCGCCCGTTGAAACTAAATCTTCGATCCACCGGGAAGCATAATTTCGGTCCAACGGTTAGCGACGGTTCGAGGGAGGCCGTTATCGGCGCGCAATCTCCACGATCATAATCCCGACACCGAAGACGCGGGATACGTATGACGCTCAAGGTTCGTGGAAGATCATCGGTCAAATCGGTTTGTTCCATCGAACGTACAACGAGTTTCTCGACCGGGTCGATGACCTACGCCGATCGAAAATACGTATTTCTCGTGTCCAAGGGACCAAGCAGAGCCGAATGTCTCGCACTCGTTTCGCGCGGGACGGTCGCCAGTCTGGCTTGGCGGAAAACAAAACCGGCGCCATAGAGGGGATCGTAGAGGTAGGAGGAAGAAAGGCCGGAGAGCGGTAAAACGGTATTTCGTATCTCGGAATCACCGTACCGGTACATTGCTCTTTGGCCCTAGGCTGAAAGCCCTCTCGTCGGCGCCCGACCCGCGCGACATTTCACCGACATTTCGCCGCGCAGGGGCCAACCCGGGGCAGACGTGGCGAGCCTCCTCGAGGAATTGTACGCGACGCTCGTAAATGCGGCACGACGCGGCGCAACAAAGGTATCGATTCCTCTCTCAAACTCGCGTCGATCTTGGCCACGCCGCTGCCTTTTTCCGCGCGCTACTCCGCCCGCATACGTAACGCCTAATATCTTTCGCTCGACCATCCGGAAAGCCTTTATCGGACCTTTCTTGCGCACGCCGATTCTCTTTCCCCGATTTCACCTACCGTGTAAACGCCCTGTCTATTACGCTCTCCCCTGGCCGCCCCTCGGGAATCGGCCGAGGGCCGAGAAATAAGTCTCGGCTTATCGAGAATTCTACTCGCGAAAAATCACTTCTCGCGATACCGCTCTTTCGTCTTGCACGAATCTCGAGGCCGACCGATCGCCCCCGCTTCGCGCTACACCGTGTGGAACGAGATCGACGCTTTTTCCGTAAAGCTTTCGCTCGGGACGAGAACTTCTCGTTGCTCGCGAGAGCAACGTTTCCACCGCACTTCCGTCGTCCTTATCGAGCTAAGGAATAATGGCCAATTTTCCCGGAGAGCCGTCAAATCCGATACGTTCATTTTCAAATTGGTGCACGGTATCGATAATGGCGCGAAAAATCTATCCGCTCCTAAAAGAAATATTGTCCAAGTGTATGGTCGAAGATCCTTTAGAAAAATTAGAATGCTTCTTCCGCTCTTATCGAGTTTAACGCTTTCGAGTCGCATCCGGAGTTTGTCGCGAGACGATGCGTTTCGGCGGAAGCAACGTCTCGGAGGTGATATCGAACGTTGCGCTCGAGTACCGACCGCTGCGGAGCGACGATCCGACGTTTCGAAATTTCCGCGTGCCAGCCTGTTTCACCGAACGCATTGTGGATAATTGACCTTTGTGCGAGCCGTCGGATCGAGAGCGTCTAGCTTTGGAATCAATGGTGGAGGGAGATAGACGACATCCGTAAGCAGGTGGAGCACAACGGATGTTCGCTGATTTCCTTGGCGCGATACTCCCGTTATCGTCCCGCGATCGCCTGGAAGTACGCCCAAGCGGAGATCCCCGCTCCGGAGTAATACTGGAGAGACGTGCTGGTTTCCAGGTGCGTACCGTGGCCCACGTTTGAGGCCGTCGCCAGCCTCGATCGAAATACCGGCTACCCGATATCTTCCACCGTTTAGAGATCGCAAATGCCATTGCTTCGGTTTGCCTTGCTTCCGCGGAGGACCATACTTTATATCCAAGAGAAGCGTGGAAAGAGCGAGACGAGCGTTTTACACGGGTCGCGTGGGCGCGTATCCATAGGCAAGTTTCCGATCTGGCACGGCTTCGAGGCTGAAAGTGGAGCCGATACGTTGACTTCTCAGTTTCGTGGAGAGGACCTCAAATCCCGAGCGTTCTCTCCTCGGCTAGATTCGTTTCGCACCGTCGAGGTTTTCTCGAGCCGACTTGTAAGTTGCGTCACGTTCCTTCTGTGCCAAAATGACACCAACTCCGGCCGGCCGTCCGTCCGTCCGACGTCTCTCATTCGGACCGATGGACAATTTTCCCCGGCTCGTAAGCGCTCGCTCCTTCGCTTCTGAGCTTTTTACGACGCCACATCCAATCGGTGAGCGTGATTGGTCAACGCCGATCGACGCGTCTATCCTCTCTCGCATAAACGACCCAACGTGATCCCGACGATTCCGACGCTACTGGGATCATCCCGAGGCTATCGAGGCGCGTTCTACCCTCGACATCGTTCGTCGTTATACCTCGAGACGATGAACGAGCGATTACTCCGGAAAAATCGTCGCCGATACCGAACGAGTCTACCGACGACGTACGAGAATTTTGCCCCCGTCGCCCCCCGAAACGCGTGCTCCCCCCCGGCCCGGCCCGCCCCGCCGAGCTTTATTCCCCTCTACTTGGCCTCGCGACATTCGGAATGATCGCGACCTCCAGCCTGATCGCGAGTCGAGCGTTCGCCTTACGCGCAGATCAGGTCTTTCGGAAAATCGGGAAAGTTCTTGCGATCGCTCGGTTACGGAGAGAGGGAGAGCGGGGGCGCTTCAGGTTAGTTAGGAAGTAATCCAAGGTACCTCGGCTCCTCACGAAATATTAACAGTGCGCTGCCTCGATGGCGACGTTCTTAACCGGCGCTCCTCCGGGAGGGCTGGGCGGACAATAATTTAGCTGTGCAACGATAAATTTCAAGTTAAAATCCAGCCGGAAGGGATTTACGTCGGTGGGATACCGGAGCCTCGCACGCTTCCGCTCTATCTCTGCTTCCTCCTCCCTTTCTCCTCCCTTCCGCCCTTCCTCCCTCTAGCCATCTCCCTCGCGCGATACCGACCGTCTTCTCCACCTCCTTCCCCGCTTTATTCCCCGCACCTTCCGTCTTTCCCCATATTTCCTCCCTTCGAGTGCGATTGCTCAAAAATTCGACCTCTCAACCGCGAAGTCATGGATATCCAGCAATTTTCCAGAATTGTTCAGTTTCGCCGTTGAATTTTATTCCCCGTATGCGCGTGGACGGGCTAATCCGGGGCTGGCTTATTTATTTTCAGGTGGGCGTAAACTTGCGGGAATTACATCGAATTTCTACGTTCCGATATCGCGGCTCGTTTTCAAAGGGATCGGAGGAAAAAGACGCGAGAGGTGCTCCAATTACGCGAACATAGCTCGTTTACTCGAGCTCCAGTTTTTCCGCATTAGCCAAAAATTGAGCCACCGGGTAATGGATTCCTCGCGTTCGCGTTTTGCTTCGAGAACATCTCGAAAGACGCGCAGAGTAGCGCTTTCTTCCATAAGATCCCATACCGGCAGACGGACTGTCTTTTTGAAAAAGGTCCAACGATATTGCGATAGCCAAAAGAAAACCACGCGAGTCGTTCATCCGTAAAGAAGTATTTGAGAGAAAACGAACGGGTATCTCGCAAACGCTCTGAAAAGCTTTTTCTCTCTTGGAAAAACGAAAGAGGAAACCAGGCTCAATTGCCCCGCGTGCCCGATGTAAACCGACTACGTTTGCCATCCGGTTAATCGTGCAGGAATATTCTTCGAGGGGCAACTCCGACGCGCGGTCGTTTCCTCGTAAGGAATCAAGGGATAGCTCGGAATTCGCAGGACTGCCGATCGAGTCGAATACGGGCGGCGGAGTGAAGATCGCGGAAGACGCGATTTAAAATAGGCTTCGTGCGGGCAGCCAGCTTCGAGATTTGCGTTGCCTCGCGCAGAGCGCAGCTGACACGGCTGTACGTGCCTCAAGTGCGAGCGCGTGCTCGTCGGCATAATGTGCCGCGTAAAAGCGCGTAACGCGGGATACCGCGCTACGATGTCGTTCCAACTTTTATTAAGGGTAAGCCCTAATCGCCGGCTTACAGAGACATTAGTGCCGCATTTTGCGCACCGAGCCGAAAGATCGTTCGTGAAATTATCTCGAAGGATGGAAGAGAGACAATGCGCCGATATTGGTTGCGCGTTCAATTACGAATCGTGCGTATCTAGCGGCGTTCGACCAGGCCTCCTTTGCACAGTGGCTCGTTAACGACGGCTTTCGACGTCGTATCGTCCGAAAGGGAGCGAGGTTCTTCGATGGAGCCGTAAGAAAGATTCTCGTTGTTTTTCATTTTCTTTTAATCGTAACGGGAGAAACGGAGCTGCGCTCCCATAAAATCCTCCAGGGCTCTGGATCACGTTCTGCCATTGCATAAACGTTGATCTATCCAACGACAACGTCGCTACGTCGTAGGCGATTTAATCGTTAGGCAGTAACTTTTATCGACGCCCCCGTAATTGGAATTTTTATAACGACATTAATCCCGTGCTTGGCGCTCGTATAACTACGACGATTATACCTATAACGTCGTCGTAAATAATAAAGTTTTCGCGCTAAAACGGCAGAAATCGTAGCCTCCGGGTATGTACGCCGAAACACTTTGGCGGATCGAGGAAAGGGACGAAGCTTTGGAGGTGGGGGGGGGGGGGAGCGCGAAGACGAGGAACGTTCGGTGAAGGAAAGCGAAAATATCCTGCCAAAAATGGGCAAGCTTTATTTCCGCGAGTGCCTCTCGGCTCCCGATCGTAACTTTCGTTATAACCACCGCAATTACGCCTTTATAGGGATATTAATATCGCATTTAGCGCAAGCACCACGGTGGTGGCTCCGGTAACCGCTATAGTCATAAATAATAGAACTTTCTTGCCGGGCGAGAATGCATCTAACCCATGCATAATGCATTATTTCCATTTCCACGGCGCCAAGCTAATTGCGGCCAGTGGAAACCGTCTACTGTCGGCCCTACGTCAAAGTTAATTCCGCGGTTCCTCTTGGCAGATCGGCGAGCGAGCTTACTCCGGGGGAAAATAACGTACGCCGCGCGATTAGATTAGTCGATCCGCCTGGACTCGTCGAATATTCAGACCTATCCGCTTGGTTCGCCGTCCGCCGGTACGAGCAGGCTACACCTCGTTTTGGCATATTTCATTCGCCAGAAACCTCCGTCCTCGATCGTTGCCAGGTAGAAGCTTCGAGAGCGACGCGTACTTACGCAGACGCACCGGCGTACTTTCGACGCACGACTAAGGAGAAGATCCTATCGGGCGCTTTCAGAGACGGGAGCCGCGAGAGCTCCGTTTACCATCTCGCCTTTGCTTTTTCGCGGCCTGGTTCTCCGGCCGCTGGGGGAGGATCGGAGTAAGGGAAAGCAAAGAAAGCGGGGCTGGCGAGGGTGGGTCCGGAAGGTGCAAAGAGTCCAAGTTGGGCCGGTGGGTTTGCGCGCGGCTGCCTTCTAGGAGCACGACGGGGAAGAATCACGGGGAATGAAATGAGCGGCAAGAAAAGGGAACACAACACCATTAGCATAACGAAACGGAGAGGCGTGCGCTGAATTCAGATTTCAGTCCCTCCCTGGCCGCCTACCGTCACCCCGGCTGCACTCTGTTAACACTCGTAATGGCTCACAGTGTGTATTTCACGGGTGCGCCGACCGGCTGTTCCTCCCCGCTTTACTCTCAGGGAAAACAGAGGAAATTCATTTGCGGACCGGCGACGAAAATTCCCTCTACCGTGATTCCGAATGGTACGGCCGCGAATGCTTGCTCCCAGAGAACGTCGCCGGCTGATACACCGGCTGGTGTTTCTTCATTAAAATTCATTCGCCGCCGCCTAATATTCGTACGTTAACGATCCAGGCCGGAGGGAGATTTGGAGGATTAAACGGTTAATACGCTGTAGCAAATTTCGTCTTCGCCTTCGCCTTCGCTTGGCTCGCCCATACCGGCGACCGATGCGAACGCTCGGAATAGATTCCGAAGGGCGCTCCGATGGAATCGAGCACCGCGAAGGGGAGGCCAAGCGAGGGGGCTAAATCGCTTTAAACTCTTTACAATATCGTACGTAGGAGTTGCGATCCTTAAAAGACAGACGGGTACACGAGTAAGAGCGTTACCTTTAAATGCTTCGTTCACCGTAACGCGATAAAATTCCGATGCGACGCGATTTGAAATTTCTCGCGACACGATTTCAATCTCGACGTGGCTTGGGAGGGCCCTCGGTTTTGATAGACCTTTGACGAGTCGTTTCGATTTCGGGACAGCGCGGTTTTTGGTTTATTTCCCTCGTACCATCTGGCGCAGAGTCGCGGATGAAACATCGACGGAAATACTCGAGGGATGGGCGCACGCGCTAATTAATTGCGAACGCGTAACGCGTTGCTTCGAAAACGCGCATTATCGTGTCGATAATTCGGTCGCCGATAATTTTATAACGACAATGTTTACCGGCTTTATAATAATGGGCCGCGACGAGCCCGGCTCCGTTGCCGGCCGATAATAACAAATTGAAATATCGATCCGCGGCGGGTCGCGATAAATGCCGTTATCTCGCCGCGGCTCGTTCCATTTACATTTTGCTAACCATTTTATTAAGCCAATTAGAAGGCTATTTGTCACAGGACCTCCGTTGTTAATGAATAGGCGGCCGCGTTAACGACGAAACCGTGCGTCATGCCGAACACATTATCATTCTTCCGACGCTTCTACCGATTAATACGTTCGAATTTCTAACGTCCTCCGCCCCTCGTTGTTCTTCCGTGAGATAATAATCCCTTCGTTAAAATCAGGTTCCTCAAAGAGAAGAAAAAAATATCCCGATTGTTCCTCGTTGAGATTGCTCATTCGGAAAAAAGATTCCACCGCAATTTTAATAATACCCCGAGCGGTGTTGCATACCTCGCATAAAAAGAACGCGGGGGTACACGGTGAGACGCTAGAACCATTTACAATTTTATTGTACAGCTCGTACATAGAGTCTCGTCGCCTGCCGTCGTGAAGGATACGTCGTTAATATCTGGGTAATGAATAACTAAGCTGCAGGTAACGACACTGTCGGCTTTGTCCATAAGTAATAGCCTCGCGAAACGCAAATAAAATGGCTTCGGCACGAAGTGAAAAATAAAAATACCGGCCGGGTCAATAATTATTAGCGGGGTCGTGTGTCAATAGTCGGCCGGCTAACGACGGTGGTTGCGCCAGTAATGAACCGGCGACCGCCCATTGCGCACGGCAATAAATATGTAATGCCGGATCAGCGCGGACGTTCGAAGCGGTGTGCGCTTCCGATAAATCGAGACCTTGCCAAATTTTTCGGGGAGACGACAATAGCGCTTGCCTCGTGGGCGTCCACGAAGCTTCCCGCGGATGCTACGGTCCGTTGCCTCGTACAAAAAAAAAGACGCCCGTACAATACCAAATCGATGAACCGATTATCCGTTACGTTGAAGGATAACCATCGATCATATTTTCGCACCCTGTTTGGATGACGCGCGTAAAGCTACCATTAACCCTAAAAAATGACTCGCGGCGAGATAGCAGTGGAGTCCGATATAGCGCGACACGGGTTTAAGATTATTCTTAACCTCGGACACTACCAGCCCGGGGGTGCAACAACCTCGATAATGCACAGCCGTA
The DNA here is from genome assembly GCA_038496175.1 of Ampulex compressa. Taxonomy (NCBI): domain Eukaryota; kingdom Metazoa; phylum Arthropoda; class Insecta; order Hymenoptera; family Ampulicidae; genus Ampulex; species Ampulex compressa. The sequence continues at coordinate 18,308 of JBCFXI010001264.1, forward strand.
CGGCGTACCTCGCGAGGAGGACGAACCCCGTACGGTGTGTACTTCCGCTTACAATGCGATTAATTTTTTACGATCGCCCGCGACATGCCTAGAGCCTCGGACGAGAACTTTCAACCCATTTACGTTGAAGCACCGCCGCACGAGCAAAGTGCGCCAATTTCTTGCGCGAGGCGCTCGCCGATGGAAAGTTTTTCCCGAGTATTTTGACGATACGTCTTTGACCCCGTTTTTACTCGATCGGTACAGAGTCCCGAGGAGATAAACACGTTGGAATCGAAGTCGGAAAAAGTATCGTTGCTGAGACGTCGAAGAGAGGATACCGTCTTCCAGATGTCTCGCGGAGGATAATCGCCCTGATAATGTCTATAATGATCTTGCTAAAAGCAGCTCCCGTTCGCTATCTACGGCTCACCAGAGACACTCTCCAAATCGAAGTTCAGCCACCGTGATATTCGATAGATCGAGTAATAATAGCTTTGTCTTCGTTGTAAAAATATCGCGAGATCAACGGAAAAATCGAAGTCGGGACGAGAGTGTAAGTAAAGGCGAGACGTAGCCCCGTGTCCCGGCGCAAAAGTAAGAGGAGCCAATTCCGTCTCCGAAAATATCTCGAAGCATCGTTTCTTCCTTGTCAAACGGAGGTTGAAATATCGTTAGAGTCGAGGGGGCAGTTCCAGCCCTATTTTTCAGGATCGCCGGATAATCAAGGAACTTTGTCTCTGTTAGGGAGCAAGGGCAATACGTTCGGAACGATTTCCAAGCGTGTCGCATGCCGTAAAGCCACGAGCTCGGTCACGGCACGGGCCTGCGGTTCGACTCGATTAGTTTTCAAGGCCCCCTTTGCGGTACCGTAAGGTGCGCTCAAATTATCGCGCCCCCTCTCGAGAAACTTATAAAGCGATCCAATCCCATCGGTCGGCGCAATAAAGCTCGTAAGACCGCAAAAATCTATCCTGGAAGATCTAATAACGTTCCGCTCTGCCCTAATGGAATTTCGATCACGGAGACAGATGCGAGAGTCTGGATATTGGGCGTCCCGGCGATTCACCGCGGGAGCAAAACGCGTCGCCTTACGAACGACGATCGACTTTATGGCCGATGGCTTTTCGGACGCACGAATATCTCGGTATAATATAGAAGTGCAGGATATTGCAACGCTGGAGGGGCACCCGCGATAACTTCGTCAGAATTCACGAGCGCCCTAGTCGTCGAAAGTTTATAAGGAATTGACTCTTCGATTAACCTTGTTACGTAAGCTAACGTGTCCCGGGGTAATATATCACGAAGTTAATTAAAAGTAGAAAGACGTAGGAATACATGAATTTTAATTCGATCGATTTCACGTTCGATGAATTTAATAGCCTCCCTTTTATTCCTAGTCCTAGTAGACTAGTAGAGTTATCGTGTAAGCGTAACGCAAATACCCGTGCCTAGACGGCACTTCCCCCTGGCCCGCTCGACCAGCCTCCAATACTCCTGGAGTTCGCGATTCCTTCGGCCATCGGAATCTTCGCGATCGATTTCGACGTTCGAGGCTCTTCGCGATAGCCCGGCGCGATTGGAGGCGAAAAGAGAGTTGGCCGAAGAGAGCGGATGCGGGAGGACGCGATGGGAAGTCGATCTTGCCGCTTCGTAGGCGAACGGAGAATCGGCCAACGTGGAAGCGCGCGGCACGCACGATTCCATACGCCGATACAGAATCGACGGCAACATTGGCTGGACGGTAGCGCGGTGTTTCGTGGGAATCAAAATCCACAAAGAGGTAGGTTCGAATCGCACGGCGGTTAATCGCGCTGAATCGCCGCCGATAAACCAATCGGCATCGAACACCGTTAATTACTCGATTCGAAGCCACGGCAGCGGCGTGGAAAAAGCGCGGTGCGGGCCGACCCTGCCGCGATGCCGCCAAAATGAGACACGCTCGGTGACGATTTGCCATTTCGGCCCCGAATCGCCCCCCGCCACCCCTTCTGACAACCGGTGGGGACGTATCTGACGGCAATCACGGAAATGCATTCCCCGAACCGTGCAGAGTGCCGCACTACGGCGCACCAGAATATATCCCTGCGCTCTACCACCCGAATATATCCCTTTGTGCGTAGACGCGTGCATACCCGATTGCACGGCCCATATCTAGATACGTACATCGGCACTCAAAAGTTCCAAATCGCTCGCTCGATGACTACGCTCGCTCCCACGTCTATCCTTCCCGATTTACCTCTCGGCCACTCAACCCTCCTTTCCGCGAAGCGAATCTTCCTCTTCTCGACGGGAATCTCACGCATTTTTCCAACCTTACTTTCCGGGTATTTGGGGCAAGAACGCGAGAAACGTCCAAGAGTCGCGTTAAGGAGGGGAGAAGTTATGCCGACGCGAGGGGGAGGAAGTGGCGCGAATCGATAATTTTCAATAAACACGGCGATCGTAATGGCCGTCCGACCGTTTCCCCGCGGCCGTCTATATTTCTCGTACTCGAAATATGTGCCGTCCGAAATATTCGTTCGTATCGCGCGCGTTCGTAAATGAAAAATCCCTCGTCGCGAAACGAGCGGACCGTTGTAACTTTGTAGCGGCAGTGTACGTGCACCTGCGTGTACGTAACAGCTGCGATTCGGAAGGTCATCCGGCGGCGGTAGGTGGCGGCGATTAGGGAAAACCGGGCCAATCGCAGCGGGTAGGAGGGTGGGCCGAGCTGGGCCGGTCTTTCGTTCGCGGAATATGCCCGGCGCGGTGCGGAACGTAAGAATCGTAGAATTCGTTCGATACCCCCGATATCGAGTCTTGGCACCGACTCCATTGTTTGGAACTTTGAAACGATCGTCCCTGGCACGTCCTCGCGTGGCCGACCTACGACTCGGAAGGGAAGTCGTGTTCTTACGTTCGACGATAAACAGGAGCGCGCGCGCTTAAAGGGAAATACGAGCGACCTTATCCAACGTCGATGCAATTCCCGAGCGTCGTTAATCGATAAGAGCCGCTGGGCATAAGGAGGTTGAATTTCGAGAGAGCGGTATTCGTTAGGATGCACCCTGAAACCACCGAGTTCACATTATTTGCTCTACTCTTGGAATGGATTAATGGGTCGGTGCGAGTGGAGCTTTCGAGATTAAAATCGTAAGAACGGTAGGATCCTGGGAGCTTTAATCCTGAATCGCCAAGTTTTAAGCATTTCCGAGAAAGTCCGGCAAAGCCGAAGGAGGTCGATATACCGGCCAAAGCCGGCGTTCGATGATCATCGGATCGTTCCGATTTCAAATATCTTGCTGCCGAAGGATTTCTCCGAAGGCAGAATTTTGTTATGCCCGAGTTACGGACATTTCGGGGCGCAAAACTTTTCTCGAACGATTCTCTTGTTTCGTTGGAAACGCTTATCGAGGCGGCATACTGCGCGCGAACAAGCCCGAAGAATTTTTTCCTCGTTCGCGAGAAAATTAGCTTGGCTCTGCGGACGTTTACGGCAGGTAGACGGATCGTAATCTCGCGGTACTCGCGTCGTGGCGAGGAAGGAAGGATGCGGAGGTCGTCTGACGTCAACGGCCAGGGGGGAAGAACATCGAGGGAAATCAAGTTCTTCTCCGCGAAGCCAAGGCCAATTAATACGCCCTCCTAGGCGGAAAATAAAGCGCGCCGTAGAATCGATATCGGCCGAATAAAAATATTACGGTTTCCTTCTGAAAATGAAGAGATCGTAGGTGGGCAGGACCTTGGGTGTACGTCGTACCCGAGATTTACCATAGGCCGGTGCGAAAATTGTTCGGCACGTGAACCACCGATGGGTAAGGAACGGTGCCGATATGGCCGCCATATCGGGTGAAATTTGACGAAACCGAGTGTAATTGCGGTGGGGTGTGGGACGAGGTTTGACTTGTCCGCGCTTCACGGTTTCCTTAATCGAATTAATGGCACGACGCAAGTTCGAGCTTCGGCTCTGAAGCCGCTGTCGAAGCGCTGTCCATTTCGGTCGAATCTTCGTTTAAATTTCTTTATCGATAAATAAATCCCACGGTACGGTTCTGCGACTGGAAATTAGCGGGCACCTCTCACGGGTTAAGCTAATTTCTAATAAACGAGAGAAAGATCGGAATCGAAGATATTGGGATGAGCGAAGCGAATGTAATAACCAAAAGTTGGAGGATCGGCGGGAACGAATAGCCAAAGAAGGCTCCGGTCCAGGTCCAGGGGATCGGGCGAACGTCGAGAATACTAAAACGGTCATAGCCATAAATATTGCAATACATAGTTGCATATTACTGTTTAACCGTCAGAATTTAATTCGGAATAAGTAAAGATGCCTCGGAACGCATTTTAGTAGGTATTGGTTTATTTTCAAGCAGTGTAGGCCGGAGCGAAATTCGGCGAGGACGGGTCTGCCGCGATGTGACCGAAAAGGGGGTTGGATCCGTTTACTCTGGGAGAGGCTTACTTTAGAAATGGGCGGAGCAAACCGAAAACGGAATTCGGAGGATTAAAATCATCGCGAAGAAACGAAATCTCATCTACGGCTGCATCGGCGATTTTTGTTATACGGACGGATCTGTCCTTGGAATCAGCAGAAGCGGTTCTTTGATAAAACTTACGGCGGGATAGGCGAGAGACATCGTCGATTCACCGAGTACTCTTGCCTGCCAATTAAAGTTTACCACCGCAGCCGTTAACTTTACTTCCGTGGGCTGTTCGTCCCTCGAATACGCGCTGTGCCGGATTAACCTCGTTATTCATACTCGTGTACACATCCTCAGAATCGTCCGTAGGTAAATCAACGCGCGAAACATTCGTACGGTACTAAATTCGAGATTCGGGCTGTCACTTCGAACGAGCTTTACTCGAGTAAAGCGGAAATTCTTTTGGCCGACGATCGGAAGAAGGACCTCGATAAGATGGTTCTCGCCGAATAGTCAAAACATCGGTGGCTCGCGAAACCATCGCGTACCCTGGTTCTTTAAAGACCGGAAAATCATCCGTAAGGTCAAAGAGGTGCCCTTGCGTAATTTCGATAAACGCAATTTCGCGCTGGTCTACCCTCGATACGATCGTTCGACCTTTCACGTTTCCATTACTCACGTATCGGGATGCTCCCGCATCACGACAATATCCTAGAACGACACTTATTGCCGAGGATTGGGGTTCGAAACGTGCAAACCCCTCGTCGCTATTAAGATTACCGAGCTGGAAAAAGAAGGAACCGGAAAGAAAAACCGGTTCTTCGACACATCAAATAAAGGGCGATTCGGCCAAGACCGTGAAAATTTGTCTTAACGAAAAAATAAGATTGGAGCAGCTTCTCGCGACACGATTCTCCATCCATCCGAGCCGAGTTATATAAAGTAAGCCGAGAAAACTGTGGCGAGTAGAGATCGTTAGGAAAAATTCCGCTACAAGCTCCGCATCGAGAGGACGGTTATATTCGAGCGCGATCGCGCTACAAAACCGGAATCCGTAATACGCAATCAGGCTCCCGGCTGCTTCCCGATATCTCGCGGGCCAATTTTCGAGCGAACGACGTCGCGAGGAAGAGATGGGCGCGATAGGCGAGCTCGCGAAGAGAAATGCAAAGTGGGAGATGCGCGGGGCGTTGTTAGAAATATGCGGAATAAAAATCGACAAAGACGGGGAAGATGGGTTTCGCTCCCTTTGCGAACTCGGCTCGGCCCGGAGGTCCATTTGACTGCATCGACGATTCGCAGGGTGTAGTTTATCGAGCTCGGCTCGTCCGGAGAAAGTTTCAGCGAGTAATCCGTTACGAAAGTTATCGGGTGTAACGTGCACGGAATTTCCGTAAATACGGATAATCGAGAGACGTGCCGGCTTCCTCTGTTCCTCCACCTCCGGGCTCTCGGGCCCTGGAAGCCGGGCAGGATCGATCGGGGGATCGGTGCACGCGGAGATTTTCCAAGGGCGGGATGCATCCTGGAAGGAAAAATTTGCGGAAAGTTCCATCGGGCACCGAGCTATCCCCGCTTCCCCAGCCTGCCTTTCTCCTTCCAGTCTCTCCAGCCCCTTTCGCGTACCGCGTTTCTCGCTCCTCGCGCAGTACCGATCCACGAGCCGCTTCGCGTTCGTCCCATCGGACGATCAAATTGGGCCAATTAAACGCGCATGCCTATTCCGCCTCGTATCTCCTCGAGCCCTTACGGCGTAACGTCGAGCTCGACGCAAGGTTGGCTCGAGCGTAAGAACGAAACGACCGACGATTCTGGAGGAACCTCGAGGGCCGACCTCGCTCCGCTGTGCGTGTCGAAAGCCCATCGACGCTGGGGCGTCCCCGAGGAGAGACCGGACTTTGTTGGATTTTCCGCAGGACCTTGGGAGTTGACCCGATTGTCCGGCCTAAAGTGGAATCGTCTACTTGCCGGAGCCAGGCTTTAAAGCGTATTTTCCCAGGCGTTTCGGGCTCCTTCCAGCCTCCTTGACCCGCCGCTCTTTCTCGCCCCCCCCCCTCGCACCTCCTTGCCCCTCCTTGCCCCTCCTACCTCCTCCCGCGGCCCCGGAAAAAGGCCGTCCGTTATCGCAGCCAACGGCCAACGACGGAGAAGGGCTGCCGTGTTTTTCTTTATTCCGCCGGCGGAAGCACGTCACTTGGCCGACCAGATAAAACGCTCCTTCCGCGCACTCTCGAGCCGCGCTCCGATTGCTTCGACCACTTTGCGGCCACGTCCCTCGGCCCTCGCCCTTCCTGCCGGTTTGATCAAAAATAAAGGGGCGCTCGTCGGCCCGGAGGTTGCCGAAGGATGCGACCCGGGTTGTACGTCGAGGAGGAATTAACGATGAACTCGGGCACGAAGGTACGCCATCGATCGCGGATCCTACGAGCTCGTCCGGCTTCCGAACGACGTTTCTAGGGAAATCAAGTGCGAAGTAAAGCGGAGAGAAATCTAGGGATGCGTAGGAACGTTGCCAACGTCGAAATCGTCGTGGTGGTAGTTAGAGAAGTACCGGTACGAGCGAACTTGGGTTCCTCGAGAGTCGTGCGGCGCGGCAGCAAAGCCCTGTCGGTATTTACAGCGATTCCACATTGCGCCCGCCTATCGAGGTACCGTTCGAGGTACGATCTTATCGTCTCCATCGATCAACGCTTTGGGGACAACGAACCGGTATACGTGTACGTTGCGAGGAGAGCACGTTTGGCGATCTCTCGTCTCGCATCGATTAAAAAAGGACTGGCGAGATCGGCGAGGATCTTTGGCCATTGGCCGTTCGATCCTCGTGGACATCGACGCCTCTTCGGGGGGCCGCTCGATCCCTCTTCGGTGCTAGCCTCGTGGTGTCGTGTCGGGGGCATCATCCATTGTTTCCGCAATGTGCAGCCCTCGTAATCGGCTAAAACGTCTGGCAAATGCCCCATGGGTATTGCTCGAAAGCGTCGGGCTAGACGTAGAAACGCTCTCGCGTAATGAGTAGTTGAGATTCCTTGTTAAGGAGCGTCTGAACTCTGCATTGCGGCTTCCGCGGTTCCTAACGGGTTTCGGCGTTTCGCATAGTTTCTTCCCCTTCTGCTTTCTCACCGCTCCACCAACGTTCGTCCCGAAGAGTACGTCCCTTTCGATCCGTCCCCATCGTCCCCGATGCGTGCACCAAACGCGACATCCCGCCGAGACGCTTCTCCTTTATTAGCTTCCCCATAAACTTTTCCTGCAAATCGCGCTCACCCGCGATATCATCCGGCAAACCTCGTTTCAATCCCGATTGCACCGAACTCGTGGCGATGGCGCGGGCGAGCTCTGGATCGTGAACTTTGAACGGCGAAACGAGAGGTATCTAACGACTCGTGTCTCTACATTATCGTTGTTCAAACGCCAAAGCCACGATCCGCCTGCTTTTGTCATCGCTGGAAGAGGAGCGCTCGCTCCGACACATTTCCCGGCCAAATGTTCCCGTACTTCCTTCGGTTACGCTATCGCTCGCTGTGATTTCGTGCCAGGGGAATAACACGGATCGCTCGTAAATATAGAAAGGCCGCAAGGTCATTCCGGATGATTAGAAGTTTCCAACGCCGAGGCCCTCTCCCCTCCGCTCCTCCGCTCTCTCGTCTGCCCGAGGCCGGGGAAGAGTCGGCGGACGCTAAGGCAGAATCGCGCGTTCCTTTGACCGTGCAAGACTGCCCTCGAATGGAGCTCGGATATCGGTTTTTACGCCACCCTTTCGGGCCTCGTGTGCAAATCTCTCGACGCGTAGAAAATATCCGCTTGCCGGCGTAAGAACTGCCCTGTCTGCATCGGCCTAGCCCCGAAACTAAATTCAACGCGAGATCGATCGTGACGTACGGCTTTATAGCAAAGTACGTCGGTGATATTTCCCAGTTTTTCACTACGGACGTTTACTCGATACCGTTGAACGATGATCGAAACCGCGAGAAGAGTACCGACAACGTCCGAAACGATCTCCGCTTTGCGCATTCGTAGATCGGGATTAGCCGTGAAAGGATCGAAAACCAAACTGCACCTTTGTGTCTTTGCGCCAGGAGCGAAGCCCCTGTACGGCATGGGTATCGATCGTCCAAGAACGAGGATAACGAAAATCGATCGATCTCGCGTACGGCTAAAATTAATGCGTAACCGCACTCGCGCAAACCGACGCGATACGGTACAGAACGGCGGGGGATTTTTCGCGATTACACGTTTTTCGCACGGGCTCTTCGACGTTCGCTTTATGGTACGCGTATCGTCCCAGTGGGGTACCTCGACTTTTTTCCTTCTTCGCGGGCTTATCAGATTTTTTTGCGAATTTATAGCGCGATACTCTGTAACAGGTGTCCGGTAAGTAGCATTTTGCATTCGAGCCAGGGGAAATGATGGATCGTCAGGTAATTCGGCGGCGCTGTCCCGCGGAAAAAAAAAAAAAAAAGGAAAAAGGCTCGGCGAGAAGTCCCTCGGGTTGGAAACTGAGTGGCAAAAAATAAAAAGCTTAGTCCGCGACGTATATCCGCTCTCGTGCTCAAATACGAAGCCAAAGGTGTTTCCTCCCTCCTTTTTTTCCTCTTTCGTTTCGACTAATCACACGATTTCCCTCTGCATCCGCGCAAAATTTATTTCGCCGCGGGACTCTTTTTGTATCTCCGTCCCGCCCAAACGCAGAATCCGCCCAAGTAAAGTGCGTCACCGACATACCCACCGTTATACCCACCGCTATTGATTCCACCATCGTAGTACGTTTATCCCATCGTTTCTTTTGACCACGCCCAAATGGAAAATCGTGAAATTTCTCAGCGGAGAATATCGGATAACGAAGGCTCTACGGGTGGGAAGTTCGCGGAGTGCCGGCACGGAGACGTCTTAATCGACGTTACTCGTTACCCGTACACCACCCTCTAATTAATTAGCGGCAGATATATAGACGCGCGCGCATGCACGCACCCACGCGCGTATATGTATACGTATCGTGCCGAGTTTGAAGCCCGACGCACAAAATGTCACGGAATTTTGACGTGCTCGGAGTTCCCACGGGTTGTACCAAATTGGCGCGGTACACGGCAACCCCCGGATTCAAACCTAGTCGTTCCTCGCAGCCCGCGTCTCGCACCTACACATTTTCGACCGAATTTCCTGATTACGGCGAACAGGATTGTAACGTATCCGAGGTTTCCCCGAGCCCAAAATTTCGCCTACTCCGCCACCCTCGTATCGTTTTCGGGCGCAATGCCGTCCGATCGATATTCGGGGTCGCGGCTAAAAATTTGTGCGTATATACGTCGTACGTTGCGGTAGCATGGAAGCTAATCCAAGCTCGTTTTACGTGGAGATTGTACGAACGGCACAAGCAGCTTACGAACATTTTTGGATCGTTCGATCGTCTCTCCCGTCACGATTCGGCCCTGAAATCGTAATAAGGCGAGCCTACTTCTCGATCCAAAGCGACTCGATCGTTAATGATTAATGCGAAAACGGCGATGGAGCGCTAATTGAATTTGGGATGAACGATGCGCGCCGCGGTGCTTCAGACACGGCCGTAAAATAATTAGAAGGAAATGTTAACGATGCGGCATAAACGAGTCATTGCGAAATGTTTCCCCTTATGCGTGCTAAATTCGGTGCTCGATGAAACGTGGATCGCGTGTTTGCATAAACCTTTCGTACGCGGCTCGGCGGAAAAAAGATGGTGAAAGGATTGGAAAATATTAAAGAATCGGAGCCGATTCAAAAATGAGAATGAAGGGCCGGTAATGGGATTTGGGCAGCCCCGATCCTGCATTTCGGATAAAAGTGCCGTCCAGGATCGAACTTTATTATCGAGAGAACTCCGAGCGTAGGACAAAAACGCGATGGCGATGAGGCAAATGAAGGAAGCGAACGAAAGTAGGGAGCGACAATGGGCCGTTTTACTTCGGCCGACTTGCACAGTGGGATGTTAACTTCTTGAAAAGCGGCTAACCCGGTGCCGGCAAAAAATACTCCCCCGAAATGGCCCCGAGATATCTCCAGCATAAAATCCCTAATTACGAGAGTAAACCAAATCGGGCGAAAACTTTATTTCTTCGCGCGGATTCGATATTCTCTGGCGCATCGTAAATATCGACGAATTTCTTCGTTCCAAAATGGCGTTATTTTTGGGTATTCGCATTCTTTCGGTGTGCAAAATCGAACATCGAAGGGTCGAAGCGCAAAATAAAACGAAGGCGCATCGATTTTCCAATTCGATCGAGAGGGTGAACGAAAGCATCGAGGGATCGAGCGTCGCGTACGGCTATGTAGGAGCCTCCCACTTTAAACCTAAGAAGAATTAGATAATACTTATAAACAAGTTTTGCCAAAGTGCTCGGCGATACGCTAAGCCTGGCTGGTAATGAATTTGTTCGAGGGGTACACTCGAGGATACCGAAAATTGAGCGTACCCGTTTGGGCGAGTAGACTCGAACGGGCCAGGCGAGTGGTCGACGGGTTGGCCCAAATCTCGATAAGGGCGTCGCCGGTGTTAATTTCTCCTCGATTCGCATCTCTGCTTTCAGCCCTGCGAAAAGCTGAACGATTTCCGGGCGGAACAATGCGCCGCATTCGACGAGGTGCCCTACAGCGGGCAGCTGCTCAAATGGTACCCCCATTACGACCCGGCGAGACCTTGCGCTCTGATCTGCCGTGGCGAGCAGTCCCTGGAAAATACCGGGAACCGGCTGCGGCAGCAAGCATCCGCCGAGAAGACGCTTCCTAGGGAGGCGAGCGACGCCCTTCAGCTCGATAGCGAGGAGACGATAGTCGTCCAATTGGCGGAGAAAGTCGAGGACGGTACCAAGTGCTACACCGACAGCATGGACGTCTGCATCGATGGAGAATGTATGGTAAGCACCTTGCATTCCGTCTTTACCCCACTCCCCTTCGAAGGATCGATATTTTTTTACACGCGCCACACGGAGATCTATAATCCAAATCCGTGATTTACAAGAGGGTGGACGTACGCAGCGGCGACCGAATTTGAATTATTCGATTATTGAAAAAAATTGTTATTTTGCCCGACACGCGTCTACGGCTCGATCCGGCACCGCTCCGATCGTCGATCGTTCTGTACGCCGGTTTTTAACGCGACGCGCCAATAACCTGTTGCGGGGTGTTCGACAACAAAATGCAACCGACATCCGAGAATTCTATGACGCTATTTTGCGATTTTGCGCTGCACGTCAATTATCGATTCGCGAAGAACTCGTATGCACGTTCGTCGTTCGACGAATGCCAGTCGTAACGATTATATGGCCGTTGAAACCGTCTTAATCGCGATTAAAAAGTTTCCGTAACGAGGATCGAAAGAGCGTCCATAATTATAGCGACGAGATAAGGGTTAAACGCTCTTGCGCCATCTTAATAATACGTCGCGAAACGGCGAAGCGTCGTAAAGTGGAAAGGTAGGGAAAGGAAGATCGTCAGTGGCGAGGATCGATCGGCGACAGACGCGAAAAGTGGAAATCGGAGGCGGGCCGTCCGGCAAATCCGAAAAGAGCCGAACTATCGCCGACCGAGCGTATGCATGTTAATCGCGGAAATGCGAGAGCGTTGTTCCGCTGATCGACGGACCGAGCAAAAACCGGTGACTTCCGCGAGGTATTTTACCGGGACAAATATTCCGGTCGACCAGTTAAACCGGCCGCATCGACGCTGAGAGAACGACTCTTTCGGCGATAAATCCCGAAAAAGCCCGTTGATAAATTATCGGACGCAAGGTTAGCCGCGCCCTTTTTCTAGCTCACCTTTCGCATCGGTCAAAACGCTACAGGCGTACGTAGGTATGCTGGATAATCCCGGGTATAGCCCGGAATATGGATTAAAAGTGGGTGACCGTTTAAAGAGGGGATCGGCGGGGGTCGGTCGAACCGGTCGAAAGGTTTCTCTCTCTCTCTCTCTCTCTCTCTCGGTCCGCTCTCGGATCGTTTTTAAGCCCTTTCAGCGTACCTCGGCTTTTGTCGCTTATTTACCCGTCGATTCGTTTGTCCATCCGTCGGCACGTCCGACGAATTTGCCAGCTTATCGATTTATCCAACCGGCCGACCATCCGGCAGCGTAACTTTCGCCCGATTTACATTCCGGCCCCGGTGTACCTTGGCCCGGGGAATTCCCCGGTCATTAATTAAAAGCCCGGGGGTCGGCCTTTTAAATATTCGATCGGTGCTCGTAGCTGGCCGAAGATTTCAGCGGGGGCGTCGCTTAAGAATTAAGCCGCAATTGCCGCCTCTCTTGTCGCAAGTTGCCGGCTCGAAACTTCCGGAGCGACTTGCCGAGGGGAAGAAGAAACTCGGGACACGGGAAATTTCCCCCCTGGCGAATACCCCACCCCCCCCCCCTCCCCGCCCGCCCTTCCGCTGCTCTTCCACCTCCCTCGAAACTTATTTGCAACTTTTGCTTTCCGGCCGTCCGCGAGATTGCGTCGGCGCATTTTTCTTCGAGCGTGGCAAAACGCGGGCTAACGAGGCGCCGCGCCGTGACGCGACGCGCTTCCGCCAATATTTACCCTGGGCGCGTTGAGACGCTCGAACTCTTCGGCCATTAATTCCATTCGGCCTTACGCTGCTACGCGAGTTGGCACGCGTACTCGGCGGATAAGGGAGGGTGGCGCGAAGCAGGGAGAGGGGCAAAGGACGATGATGCTCGGGTAGGAAGAGGGAGGAGAGGAGCCAGGCGTACAGAGTGGGAAGGCCGTTATAAAAAGTAGGTACTCGCCGAAGGTACGATGATATATGCCGCGCCGGAGCAACTTTCGGTGAGTAAATTAGATTCGGGCCGCGAAACGTTTGGTATTCTATGCTAATCTCGTTAATCATGCTAAATCGGCCAATTTCAAGTTTCCGCGGACTTCTTTCGTCCGCTTAATCTCGACCGCTGTCCCTCTAACCGGTGGTAAACGAGGTAAGTCGCGAGGATTTAACCAAGTTTGAACTTGCTCGTATTTCCGTTGGCAGCGGCGCGCCGGGCCGGTCGCGGGGGTGAGAGGCGAGGCGAGGCGAGAGGCGAAATAAAATCATGGGAATATTTCGAGTCGAAAATTTGATCAAAGTCGCGGCCCGAGGGGAGGGGAAAGAAGGGAGCCGGGCGGAACTGTCGGGCGGGCCACCGAGAAATAATGAACGGAAGTTGAGCGCGTCGTCGGGCGGGTCCGAGAGACAATATCTAATCAGCCGGGAAAGCCGCGTAATTAAGCGCTAACCGAGCTACGGTAAACGTAAACTGGCTTTGCATTATTAAAGCACCGGCGAGTTCTCCTTTCGCTTTGGACACGCTCGATAGGTGCGCAACGCCGACCGCAACGCTTTTGCGCTGGCTCCACTCGTTAGAATTTGTCTTCCGCGAGGGGTTCCCAGAATTGCTTCGTTCTCTGCACCTTTACGGGTCTTTATCCCCTGGAAATTTGCTACCGCGAATTTTGCGTGCCTCTCGCCTCGTTCCAATGACCGTCTAACGAGGTCCGTCGTTTCTCGAGCCCGAGGAAACGCCCGGAAGCGCCCGGAAACTCGAGGCAACTCGATTCGCCGAGAACCTTTGTTTTCCACGTTTATAACGACAAACTCGAATCGTCGAAGGCGATAAAGGACGAGGGCGAAAATTTGGGGACGAGGAGAGATTAAGCGTGCGCGTCCTTTGGCGGGTGGACGATCAATTTTCATGGTTTCGGAAAGGAAAGAGCGGAAGGGAACGGGGGTAGGGGCAAAGTGGTCGGAGGGGCGACCTTCCGCGGCCATAAAATCCCATTCCTCGTGGAATCAGGTTGAAAGCTAGAAACCAGTGTAGGGAAATGAGGGTGGAAGGGGACGAGGAAGGGTGCGTCGGGTGTAACGGGCCAGCAGCAGCGAGAGAAAGGGGCAAGAAAAGTATATGGAGTACCGAATGGAACCTTCGGAGAGCCGGTTTGAATAATTGAGCGCCAGACAAATTTGCGTAGCGAAATATCCGCCGGATGAAAGATCGCGCGGATGATCCGCTCTCCCGCGCTCGAATGTTATTATTCGATATCGGGGGGATAGTGCCCAGAGCGCATAATGGCGTTAATGAAAACTCGGTGGAATAATTTTGTGCATATATACATGTACATCGAAGGTCCTTTTTCCTTCCGCCGGCCGGGCAGGATTCGTTTAATCCTCGGTGGTCCACCCTCCACCGGCGTCTCTGTAATACGGTTCGACGCATTTACGCGATGTAAAACTACTACTTGCGCGGATTCCAGTCGAAGGGAGTTCCGAAAGTGATGGAGCTGCGCCGTAAGTTCCGCGATATTTCATTTTGCACGGCCAACCGGGTCACCGTTATTCTCCCGGCTTGTTTACCTCGAGAAATAATCGGTACGTCTCGACCGTCCTATCCTTCTTCGATTACGCTCCTCGACCATCGGCTCTCCACTCCTCGGCCAAAGCAAACCCAATCCCGAGCATCCGTACTGTGCGCGTCTTTTCATCCCGATGTCTCCACGGGAGATCACGACGTCCGAGAAGTCTCGATGCCTTTGCTCCAAACTCTTCCAAACTTGGACGGAACGTTAAATCGATCGGCTCTGTTATGGAACTATAATTCGTACACATTATTTCTTGAACACGAGATTGGACGACCGAAGCTCCGAGCGATGAATTTGTGATATAATCCTGACAGGGCATCCGTCGTTGATGACACGTGCACCGGATATTGCCCGACGCGGTTTAGAAATACAGAGGATTTTACCGTAACTATCATCGCTGGTCAGATAGCAGCGACGAGCACGCGGCAAGGTACGTTTAAAACGAGCAATTCGTAGATCGCGATTCAGAGCCATACACGCGTGTTCGTAAACGGCACGAAAGCGCGTGCTGCTTTATCGATGCGAGATACGAAGCCCGTAAAGCGAATTCGTTCTTCTGTATAATTAAATCTCATTGTGCCTTTCGGGTATCGCGTATGACCTCCTTTTCCACTCCGCTCTTCCTCGTGCTTTCATCCTTTTATTTCGAATTATCGTCCCATCCGCCGAGTATCCCATCGCGCCACTCGTATTACAAACGAGCCGAGTTCCGGTAGCTGGCTGCTCTTTCTCCAAACCGCGGCCCTCGCGACCCTTCGATTCGAAACGGCATTATGTTGCGAGCCAAGTAGCGGGGAGTATCGATATTTCAACGGGGGTATCGATCGACTATTTTGCTAATCGCAGGAGCGTTCGATTCGAAGTTTCGAAGCGCGGTGTACGTTTCGCGAACATGGATAAGTTTGAAGTAGCCGGTCAATTGGCCGGTCAAGCGAAGCGCTTACATAAATTCCAAGGGGATTCGGGACGTATCGGTTTCTCTTCCATCGAGGATACGCGAGTTTCCTTTTTCTTTTTTTTAAATTCCCAGGAGAAACCACCGAGATTTATTCATGTCGACGACCACTTGGTGAAATCTTGGATTATCTCTCGACGATGGTCGATCGTTCCGGGGATCTCGTTAGGCTCGCGTCTTTCCTTTTTACCCTCGCTTCAGCCACGACGTCTCTCCTTTTCCTTCCTCGAGCACCGCCTTTAGCTTCCAGTTTGGTTCACTCTTCTCGCCCCGGATAAGGGATGAATAATGTACTCCCCGACCTCCGAGCAAACCTCCATGCAACCTGAATGACAAATCAGTTTGCCGTCCGAGCCAGGTCACGAATCGACGTCAGCCTCTCCTCTGCTTTCTTCCTCCTTTCCGAGGGCCCTGAATTTGCACAGGACAGCGCCCTCCATATAGTGCCTCATTTCAAATCCCGCGACAGCTTTGCCTATACCTCATATACTCTCCGGGCTGGTTGGGAATTTTCCTCGAGCGGAGAGCAAACCGAGCGCGCTACGAACAATCCTACGCGCCTTTTCGCTATTTACGGACACTCGAATATCGAGTATTTTGATTAAATGGACCTGCCCGAGGAGGGGCCGATGGTCGCTGCGAGTAGGAACAGCCTGTTTACCGATGCCGATCTCCCTCGAAACTCCGCTCTCGGGATTGGAAAGCGAGTAGGGAGAACGGGTGGGAGGGACGAGGGATATTTCTCGGGGTCAATTTGTCTTTGCTAATTCGAGCACGTCGCGGCTAATGGGGAGGAGCGTGTGTAACGGTAGCAGCAGCCGCGCGGAAGAAAAATGTTTTATTAATCGAGCGTGCCCTTCTGTTTCAGAAGGTCGGCTGCGACCTCCGAGTTGGGAGTAACAAGAACACAGATGTATGTGGCGTGTGCGGTGGAAATGGATCGAGCTGCCAATCGCGTTACTCCTGGAATTTGGAATCGATATCCACCTGCTCCAAGTCCTGCAGCGGAGGTTGGTGCCGGTTACCGAGTTAATTTACCTCGAGTACTTCTTCGGCCGCCTTCGAGTCGCTCTCCATCGAGATAAGACCCACCGACGATCTTAATTTTGCCCCCCGAATATCATCGCGCTTCTCCCACGCTACATTCGGTTAAATATCGATTCGCACACGTCGCACGCTTTTCCAAGAACCGTTCAAAGTACGTTCCTTCAGCACCGAGGAGCGGAACACCGGCCGCGACGAACCGATTTGCGAACGAAGAATCGGCATTTGAGATTAGGCGCATCTCGCGGCTCTCGTGCGAGGACAGGGGGACGGATCCCTCGCGTATTTCGACGGAGAACAATGTTGTCTCTTTCGCGAGGAGCGCCCTTGTCGCGCAGGGCGCACCGCGCGGCTACGTGCACGCTCGGTCTGGACTCTCCACCGGGCACTTTTAATCACGCCTAAAACGCCCAATGCCTCTCTCTCTCTCTCTCTCTCTCTCTCTCTCTGTCCCTCCCGCAGGCTTCAAGATAGCCATGGCGGTGTGCAAGGCCGTAGACGAGAGCGTCGTGGACGACAGCTACTGCGATCCGGACGACAGGCCGGAGAAAACCCTGATGCCGTGCAACACGCACCCCTGCACCGCTAAGTGAGTACCTTCCGACAAACGGAACCGAACTCCGCCGGCGCTGCGTGCATATCTCGCGTCAAAGAACGTTAAACTACCCGCGTATTTTCGTATCAAACACGACCGACCGGACGCGAGGTTGTCGAGCACGGTGCACGTAAGGGGTGCCCACCGGCCACCGGAAATTAAAGGGGAATCCTCCATTCTCTCCTTACTCGAATATCATTCTCTTTTCTTACGATCGACGAGGAAGTTGCCCTTCCTCGGCGGCCAGAGAGCCGCCACATCTCTCTCTCTCTCTCTCTCTCCATAGCTCGCGGTAGTTTTCACGATAATTAAAGCGGTTATCTCCTGGCGAGCGCACGTGTCAGGGGGCTAGGCCGACGACGTGCCGCAGCGTCGATGATCCGAGAGGGTGCACCGAGTATATCGAGGTGTACGCGCGTGGCCATTCGGAGAAATGCACGAGGCGGTAGAGTACCGGCTCGCGAAGCGGTCGCGAACGACGTGCCGGAGCTTTCGAGCGCTCTGAACGGCCATTAGCCGAAAGAGCGAGAGGGAAAGAGCAAACGCCCGAGGGCCTCTTTCGCGAGGAGAGCCGGAAAAACAAGCGCGTCCTTACCAGCCGGATATACCTGTTCCATCCTTCTCTCGACGGGAGAGCGCGGACTTGGAGCCCGTCGGGCCAAGGAGACGAGCTTTGCAGGCTGTCACCTACGGTGCCACCTTCGGATGGAACTTTCTTTCGAACCTTCGAGCATCGGCGCGTTGCGACCGATTGGGGGGAGTGTGGCAGTTCACGGACTTAGGACCGGGCCGGACGTTGCGAATCCGTCGCGTTTAGAAATCAAAGCTTTGCATATATACCCTCGCCGGTTTCGAAATCGGCTATTCGGAGTGGCGATGCATCGACAAATCTGATCCCCGTTACGAGGTTTGCCAATTCCGGTATTTGTTCGGCGCTCAACGTAAATTCGCGAGCTGGTTGAAATCCCGGGCAAAGCCTTTCATTGTGTTGGGCCAAGATCGGAAGGCGCGATCGTCGATTCGCGGCATGAGTCGTGAGACGGCAGGCGGGAGACGCTGAAACGAGACATCGAGGGTGTTCCGAGAGAAAAACTCCTCGGGAACTTTCGGCCGAGGATAAAACGCGCGGGTGCTTTCATTATTATTCGCCCGATTGGATCCTTTGATGCGTGCTGAATCTGCGGGCGTTTTGTTGAAATATCGTTGAGCGCGGTGCTCCGAGGAGAGTACCGAGGAGGAGGAAGCAAGAAGAAAGGCCCTCTGGGTTATTCCAGAAGGAGCGGTCTTCGTCTTCCCGCCGATATTTTCAAGACGATGGATAACACCGATGCGCGAGGCTCGCTGGTTTGCGATCGGAATTGCCGCAAGAACTCCGTAAGATTATGTGCCAGGTATAAAGTACGAGCCGAAGGGGGAGCGCTCGAAAAATGGAAATGCCCTAGACGTTGGATTCTCGAGGAATTCTTCGAAAAAACCGTGTCCGTCATTCGCGTACGACGAAACGTAAAATCTGTCGTCGCTTCGATTTCCCCCAATTTGACTCTCTCGTACGTGAGACGTGAGACTTTATATCGAAGTGTCGCGGCACGCGGAAAGGGTGCCTTCCTTGTCACAGGTCCGTCGAAGCGGCTTTAATCATTGCCGCAAGAATGCTCGTTGGCGCTAAGAATTATACGATGGGACGTGGCGGATATGTTTCGTCGAGACTTTAAACGGAAAGACGATTTTCATCCCTCGGGCGATGTGTCGGTTTCTTTGTCCGTCGTACGCCGGTGTAGGAAGAGGCGATTTAAAGCTCGCTCGCAATGAAAATCGGCTACCGGACGAGCAAACACTGCGAACTTTGGACAAAAAGCCGACGAGGCATTCTTAGCGGGTACGCGCTTTGGGCAAAAACAACGGGCAACGATCGAAGAATACGAAATGCGGATACGGCAACCGCGTCTTCCTTCCGAGATCGTTGATTCGACATAACCGAGACGCAGACCCATCCACGTCTGGGCGCTTTTGTACTTTTCCACGACAACGTCGCGCATGCTGGAATTTCTAGCGAATCGAATTTGTCCTGGTATCGCGAATTAAGAATTCTCGCAACCTTTCGTACGAGTGGTCCTTCGGAGCTCGGAATCGTGGTGCCCTCTCGAAGAAAAAATGTATATAAAGGGTGGTAGACATTTTTTTTTCCTAAAGTGGCACGACTACTTCCAGCTTGGATCCACTTCTTCGAGATATCGTATATGCACTTGAAGCACCGAGAGTTTGCTTCTTCGTGGCCCAGCCTGCGATGCGCACCGTCCAAAATTCCACGTACTTTGGTTAACGCGCTACCAGCCAGAATCTGGAGTGACTTGGATTACACAAACTCTCGTTTAACTTCCCGCAATAGGCGAGTCACGCGACTGATTTCTAGTGCCGTTGCTTCACCTTTTCATAGACATTCCCACGCTCGTAAGGCCCGAGTACGTGAACCATCGCTCATATCTCTCCTCGAACCACGATTCACGTTCCCTCCAACGTCCCACGACGTATCTTATTTTCTTCCGCTTTGACCTAAGACATTTCGAGTAACGTCATTCCCCTTGAGCGGTCTAAACGCTAGAGCGGAAGAGTGTAGGAAAAAGCGGCATTGTACCGCGTACAATCGGCCATTAGCACGGCAGGATATTCGGGTGATTTGCTTAGGGAGTTGCCGAGGCCCGGGCAGGGGTAATTCCTATACTAAAAGGAGAAGGATGGTATGGAAGACTCGTTGATAAATCAAGAGAGGGCCGAGCCTCGTCAACGGTAAACCGTGCTGCTAATCGCCTCGACTGAGAATTTAGTTTAATTCGGTTCGAGCCGACCGAGCGAGCGGTCGACGCGCAACCTTCCCTCGAGAGAAACGGAATTCCTAACCGCCGTAATACCGCAATTGTGTATCAACCCACTAAATACTTCAGCGGCCATTATTTCAAGCCGCATTAGGATTTACCATCCCCTTACCTCGGGGAAGATGTTCGAGGCCACGTCCGACGTACGAGACGCGACTTATTCCCAGAGCGCTCCTCTGGTCGATCCGTTCTCCGGTCGATTCGTGCCGGCTCTACGTAGCGCGCCTTTAAGATACTCCCGCTTCTAAACCACATCCGCACCTCGCGCGATCGTCGCTCGGGATCGCAGAGCTCGCACAGACTTTGAGCGATGATTCAAGTTTTTCGACCAAAGAGACCGAATTTTAAGCGTTCGAACGAAGCGTAAAGCGTAAGGTAAGCGTATAAGGTAATATCGGCAAATTGCGCGCGGAAACGTGGCGAGCGTCGAGCGCAGCATCGGGTAATTGGCGAAAGGAATGGTAGCGGCGTTGAGTAGGTACCGGTCTCTCGGATAGCTCTCGGCCCTTTACGTCCGGATGGCGTTCTAAAAAATACTCGGCCGACTGGTTCGACGTGGGTATCCGCGGAGAGTCGCGCGTGATATCCGGGAAACGAGGCGGCTCGCCACGCATCGGGCCGAAGTCAAAGCTGTCGGTGACGCGATCGATGGATCCGTCTGGCTACTCTCCGGCACTGGCACGGAGCAAACGCGCACCGTGGCGGAAATTAGAAAAGTCGGCCGCTATTAACTTTAGCTCGCTTACTTGGGAAACCTTCTGTATCGCCACCGATCGCTCCTTCGAGTTTGCGCTACGAACGTTCTCGCCAATGATCCAGAAATGCACCTTAAGGAATTACGATAATTACTTTGCGCAAAGTGCAGCGGAATGTTGGGATCGAAAGTTTCGGCAGCGCGAGGCCGATCGAGAATATCGGGGCAATTCCGGCAGCATTATTCGTTCGATCCTCCCCGATCTTTGGGCCGACGTACAAAGGATCGGCACGATGCGAAAATTGAAACGCCAAAGGCAATATTGACTATTTGGAAAAGAGGACCGGTTGGTAATTAATGTTACACCCTCTACACCGGCTCGCTTCGGATCAACGGTTTTGTGTTCCGGCCGCGCTCCCGGCGAGCACGCTTTTTCCCCCAAAGCTTTGTGCGAGATTAAAAATTAAGAGCGCAGTTTCGCCAACGAGAGAAAACGTTCGTTCTTTGGAGCACAAATACCGGAGAGATTTTTTCACTCCAATCGGTCTTCCGTGCTTCGGGCGGAGCTATAGGGCCAAACAAAAGTATTAAACGGCGCACGAGTACCGTTGAATCCACGGAAAATCTCTCTGCAGGATCGTTCCTCTGGGCTCGCATTAAAAGTCCACAAAATTGGCTTCGTTATCCGAATTCGGATCCGTTTGCTCGCACTCGCTCAAAATATTCCTCCGTGCTCGGCACGCTCTTCTTCGCAAGGAAGACGGAGTATCGATGAGCCTGGGTCGGATTCCGCAGTTTCACGACCCAAAGAATCTTCGCGATCGCGTATACGTACAAAGTTGCGCAACTCGATGGCTCTCTGCCACGAACGAAGGAACGTCGCACTCCTGTCGCGCGTTCTCCCAATTGCTTTTTTTTTACTTTTTCAGATGGGTAACCGGAGAGTGGAGTATGTGCAGCGCGAGCTGCGGAGGCGGATCTCGAAATAGAGCCGTTTTCTGTACCGAGGAGAATGGCAACGAAACTACGAAGGTAAATACTGAGATAAAATCGCCAAAAGGGGACACGAATCCGCAAATTCTCGTTATATCGAAAGCGGAGAATTTCATTACCATCCGGATTTTTCCGTATCTATAGCCAGGGATATTCGCAAAAGTGGCTCAGCATCGTCGATGGAGGGGTTGCCCCCGGTAAAGACAAATGGCAAATACCGAGCGCGACGCTATTTCGGTAAGCGCGTATTCCTCGTGCCCGACAAATTAATACATCCTCGGATATACTCGCCGAGGATAATATTTACGTAGCGTATATTTCCGCCCCTTTAACCGATTCTACCCTCGGCCGAGCGATAAATTGGAATTCGAGGTATCGGGCGCGTAACGGTTAAGAAGAAGCGGCAAACATATTTTCCTAGAATCTAGAGCGAGCCGCGACGTGGAATATCGATCGTCGAGCGGATAGAAAAATCCGGCTTGGTTCGCGCGGCGGAGAAATCGAGGCTCCGAATCGATGTACAATCCCTCCCGTAATTCGCGTGCCACCGCGAACGTCAACCGGTACGGATCCTTCATGCTGGGAAGATAAATAGGTTAATAATTCCCCCATCTTCGAGGCTTTACGAGCTGCTTCGGCACATCTCCAAGGCTCTCGTATAAACGCGGACCCCTTCGGGTAGGTTGGTTGAACGAGCTCGCAAAACCCAGGAACCCTAACCCAGTTCGGTTCGTTTAAACTCGAAGGGCCACCCTCGACCACCGTAAAATCCTCTGATCCGAGAGACGCCCTGGGCAGGCCGGTGCCCGGGGGTATCTCTCCGCGCGTATGCGGGCATCTCCCGCGCGCAAACACCGGCGCGCAACCAACGACGGGGACTGGGACCGCGCGAGCTGGTGGAAGAACTTAAATCCTTATCGTTACAGTTACCCGACCACAAGTGCAGCGGCCTGCACAAGCCGCGCTACCAGGAGACCTGCAACACCATCTCCTGCCCC
This sequence comes from Ampulex compressa, assembly GCA_038496175.1. NCBI lineage: Eukaryota > Metazoa > Arthropoda > Insecta > Hymenoptera > Ampulicidae > Ampulex > Ampulex compressa. Next base: position 41,193 of record JBCFXI010001264.1, read on the forward strand.
ATGTGGGAGACCAATAAGTGGAGCGAGGTGAGTACGAAGGCCGGAGAGGCCAAAGACTACGGAAATATATATCCGTCGGCGTTGGGACGACGAATGCCCCGGCTCGCGTTCGCCAAAGCCGCACCTTCTTCGTGCTCGCGGATCGACCCTGGACCGGAGCGAGCCTTCTCAGCTTTTGCACCCTTATCGCCCACCCAGCCCGTCCCTCGATGAGATTCCCTCTTGCCCTCGACACGAAAATGGCCCTCCGTATTATTTCCGACAGAGCCCTCGGAAAATCTTCCCTTTGGTCTTGCTCCGCTGTATCGCTCGACGTCGGCCAACTCGAAATTCGATCATGGAAATTGCTACTTCGTCTCCTTAATCGCGTTTTTCTACCTCGAGTCGTGTCGGGGGAAAAGAATTGCGACCAACCGAGCCGGTGACGTACAGGCTCCTGCCGCTTGTAATCTCACAAGCTCTAACGTACATCGGAGAAACGCACTTTACGCGCCCCTATTTAATTTGCCCGTCCACTCGGAATTGGAGGATTATCGTACCGAGGATGAAGTAAAAAAACTAACGACGCGATATGGAACGCGAAGGCGATTCGATATCGTGTTTGACGGTACGTCACGGACAGCTGCTATATTCGTTTGCAAAGATTATTTCATTGCATCGAGAAGATGGCGACGCTACGGAGGAAAGTAATATATCCCCGAGCGTGGTGCTTTATAGGCCGGTTTATCGTCCGTCAGAGGGCCATCGGTTCCAACGCTCTTGCTCTTTCCAACGACCCTAGCGCACTTTTGAAAGGGTGCGGAAACTTTGAAAACTAATAAAGCTAAAACAATTCCCCTCGGCACGCTCCCGCGTTCCAGCTGCCTTCGACGCCCCGTGCCCGAAACTCCGCACCTAAATCCGATTTTCCCAAAGCCGACGAGGAATCGTCGCTCGCTCGAGCGTGAGTACGGTCTCTCCGAGTCTTCCCACCAAAAAATGGAAACTCGTCGTCCCGTCTTGGCCGCTTAAAATCCCAGTAACGAACTGCCACCTGGCCACGTTTCTTTTCGCTCGCTTCACTCCTTGCGGAGCGACTCGAGAGAATGTCGAACTCTCTCTTTCCTGCCCTGCTCGACGCGTCGTTCCTTTCCTCCTCACCCGGCACTCCCTTGCGCCCCCTCCCCCCCCGCTCTCTCTCTCTCTCTCTCTCTCTCTTCTGCTCTCTTACCCTCTTACTCGTCGGCCTCTTTGAGGACCTTCCAGGGTACGTCAGTCACCAACGTCAAACAGGACAATTTGCTCGTCAAATAACCCTCGCCCTTTACCGCGTTCTTCCTCCTCCTCTCCCCCTTCCACGTAACTCGTCCTCCTTGCCACCGTACCATTCGCGTGCCACTTCTTACGGTTGTTCGCGCGAAAAAAAAGAAATACGCTCGCTCTAGCCCAAATGGAGGCATGTGCGGCAACAGTGAAGGAGGGATATGGAGAAACGCTTTTGGGAAGAATGTACCGTTCTCGAGAACGTCGGAGAAAAGTGGAAGTGGCGAAAGAGAGGGAAAGGGAGAAGGCGGAAGCAAAGGGCGTGTACGCGTGTATGGAGAGTCGGGCGGTGACGAGAGAGGAGTGTATAATAGACGAAATGGAACACGGCGGAGTGGAACGTACTATTAGACCGAAAGGGGAAACGAGGAGAACGGAGAGAAGAGGGATGGGTAAATACGGAAGATTAGAGGGACGCGGATAAACGAATAGGCATTAGTCCTCATTCGGAGGAAAACGAGTTGGCAAATACGTTTCCATGGAGGACGAAACGAAAAAAGTTGTAAACGCATCCGTTGAAAATAAATGTAGGCGGTGGGAGAGGGGCGAGGGGCGAGGTGGTGGTGGTAGGCGCAGAGCTAAAGACCGAAGGGCCGGAGAGAGAGAAAAAGAGGAGGAAGAGAGGAGGAGGAAGATGAGGCATTGACGGTAGGTGGAGAAAATGAAGAAGAGAGCGAACATCCCGGTGGAAAGTGCCTGGCGTTTTTCAATAAATTCGTCCCCGATTAGAGCAACGGGACGAGCCAGCGTGCAATGGAGAAGGATGCCTGGGCGTATAGACACATCGATACCTATTCCCGTATAAAAGTCTCGGGACATCGATTCGACTGGCGTTGTTTTAAGGAAATAATTGGAATCTTTCGGCTTCTCCGGCAAGGAAATAACGTACAGTTGTCCTCACCTACGCATCCATCCGCTAGAGCTTTGAAGAACTTTCGGCCCTGAGATGAGAATCCGTAAGGTCGCGTCGGCCTGCGACGACGACGCGTTCGGGTTTTCTCAGGGTCTGTACGTAACATATGCGATCCAGATACGCGGAGTTGCGCTCCGCGAACGACCCGAACGACTCCGCGGCGCCTACGCAAGTTCTAGCGCTCGTTCTGGCACCAAGCTCAATGGTCGGAGCTCTTCGCCACGATTTCTTGCTAGGTCGGACAGCCGTGTGTCCCGAAAGTCGCGATGTTCCCTGGAAACTTTCCAGATATTTATCGTAGTTGGGGCCGTGGCGAAATTCGATGCGTGGATGGCTATTTCTCCTTTACCCCTTTACGCGTCTAAAGCATTACTCGCCGTCCGATTTACATAGTCCAAATCGAGTATTTAAATATCGCGATGCAAGAGTATCCGATGCAAGACCAGCGTTCTTCGATTACTCCGCTGCCCCGCGAACGATCGATCTTTGATCGCGCGCTACAACCGGTCTATTTTACGCAAAAATACTTGGCGCGAGAAGAGTCGGCTACGATAATGATGGCGATAAAACGGTCGATAAATCGCAAGCACTTTGCGAAACTGTAAACGCACCCCGACGGCTTACATCAATTTTATGAGCGTACGTATACGATAACGCGAGTCAAACGCGAAAGGTGAATGTTATTCGAGCGACTTTCCGGCGCCCCCAGTACTCTTTACTGCCTGGCAATGTCCGCATTTCACGAGGAACGAGTCCATATACTTAAAATGTTTCTCGGGCTCCTGGAACGGTCCGCCCATCGTTCAAACTCGCTCGTAGTCAAATGATCTTACCTCCGAAAGCAGCCAGCGTTCATCTACTTGGGCCTCGTCCAAGGCTCCTCGGAGTCGCGGCCGCGCGGTTTCAAGTTCAGGAATTCGCGGAGCGCCGAGGAACGGGATATTCCGATTACAAGCTCGTAATAGCGTTCGCTTATTCTCCGCAGAAACCGAACCGTAAAGGCGAAACCCCGAAAAATTAGCGAACGAACCATTCTCCGTTATTTCGTATCCACGGTAGTGCTTTGGTTCATTACCCATCGCGAAAGCGATAAATTATATATTGGCTGGTTCGGGCGGGAAAGCGTCGCAACGAGGCGAGGCGTGGCGCGAAGCGAGTTCCAAACTCGCCACCTTCCGTGTACGAGGGGTTAAGCGCGAAGCGGCTCGGTGTATCCAGGTCGATGCAACTCCTGCCGCGCGAAGGCGAAAGCGCGATAAGAGACGCAGGGATATGCAAGAACAACGGACAAGTCGTAGGAGAGACGGCTCGCACCTTTTCCATCGCGAGACCAGGAAACTTTTCCTTGGGTAGAGCCAAACCGGGAAAAAATCAAGGCGGCCCGTCCTGGGAAAGTTATGGTTTATTCATGAATTTGCGCGATGCAACGGCGCACGCCGGATGCGTAACTATTGCCGCATCCTCGATGGCGCGAACCGGAGAAGAGCGCGACGGTGCGCGGCCCGTGTCGCGGCATAACTCGAAAGGCGAGCAAGCGCGTCGGGATCCCCTTCGTCGGAGGAATACTTTAAGGAAGCTCCGGTCTCCGGAGCGGGGACAGGCCTCTCGAGGAGGCGGCCTCCGGCAAACGAACATCTCCTCCCGAGCGCGCCTTTCGCGATTCTCCCGGTCGAACATCGCGTGGCGCGGCGCGCCCGATTGGAAATACTCTACGAGGTGTGCCAGCGGCTCGCGGAAAAGTACGAAGGGGGAATTGGACTTTACGAACGGCGCGCTAAAAATCCTTTCAGAACGGATAACGTGCTGCCGGCGGTAATGCTCGAGGGCCGCGAATCGGGTCGTCGGTACGGCCGCAAAAGGAAGGATCGATTTAAAAAAAATATTTTCGTACAAACACCCCCGAGTGGCGCTGCATCGCGAAACGTTTAATGCCGCAGACCGGCAAAGCTCGACCTTCGAGTCGAACGCGGCTCGTTTCTCTCAGCCGAGGAAGCCATCAACGGCGCTCTACCGCGCGCACCGCGAGCGAGGGTAAGATATCCTTGGTCACGCGCGGGCAAAAAAGACTCCGGACGATCGACAACGCCCCACCTCCGATGATCGTACGATATTCCCCATCTTTGCTCGGAGGAGGGCCGAGCGAAGCGAAAGAATCGCGCGGGTATCTCCGTCGCTCAAAGAGGAAGACCGAGCAGCGACCGCTAGCCGCTCCTCCGTGGGAATGCGGCGTTCGGCGGTATAATCGCGCCGCTTTGCGTGGAAAAATCCGCGTACTTCGAGTGGCAGGGGCGCCGAAGTACGCTCGATACGCGTACTCTCCCCCCGTGAGCTCTCCTCGTCTTTATCCGCGGTTATCGAGGGGAGCTACATTATCCGCGATGCGGCAAGCCGGCGAAAAGATCCTCCCCCGGGGCTGTGTATTGGGAAAAGTGCGCTCAATGATTTACGGCCACGTGCCTCTTGATCGATACGCACAATAGCCCCCGCGGCAAAGTTATCGGAGTCCTGGGGGAGGGAGGAGCGGGAAGGGCGGCGGCGCCTCTCTCCTTTCCCGAGCGATGCCCGTATAAAAGGCCCGCCGTCGTACGGTAATGATTTCATCCGAGATCCCGCCGCGGAAGACAGGAATTGATAGATCTCTCTCTTTTGCGAGCTCGGGAGCCATGCAAATATCGAACTGAAAGCGCGGCGCTCCTTAAAGCACTCCGAGGCTATCGAGGGGTTGGCCGGGGCGTGGGGAGGGCGGGAGGAGGAACCCCGAGTCGAGTGGATTTCCGCTTTTCCGTTACCCTCGCCTTTCCGCCTTCGACGTCTTGAACGATGGCTACGCCGCCGCGGCCTTTTGTTCCACGTCCTTCCGGCCGAATCCGTTCGCCCTCGCACCCTCCCCCTCGCGCCGACCCTGCCACTCTCTTCCGATCCGGACCACTTTGAAAGCCGCGCCTCTGCGTTGCTCATTTCAGAGGCGAATTCCGGCCTGGCGCGATGCCGGCGCCTAAATTCGAACTCTCGGAGATCGATTAGCGCGTGGGCGCCGAACGGGAATCGCTGCTGGGACAGGACGGCGGTGCTCTGCGGTAGGACCTTTCCTCGTGTCGCACCCACGAACGAAGGGAGGAAATGCGAGACTTCCACGCACCGGCGATTTCCCCGCCCCTCTTTGGCCAATGGGTTTAAATTCTACGCCTTTCTCGCGACTACGTTAAGCGGTGTTCTGCCGCGGGGTTTTAAGCGCTCCTCCTTTCTTCGTACCTTTCCATTCCAGGCTCTTCTTACTTGGCTCGCAACTTTCCAGGGAATCGTTTTGAGCTCGATATATGTATTATCCTGGCCCTTGCTTTTCGCCGCTTCCTCCTCTCGCTTCGCCATTTCGGAGGGAAGCGATCGTCGGAGGGGGTGCGCCTCGAAGGAACCCTTGCGTCTCCGAAGAATCGTATTGGCGAAACCGTTGCCCGAAGTCTAATGCCAAATCGTGGATTATATTCTCCCGGTATCGTGAGAAAGAGCGTGAGAAAATATTGGCGGGTATTCCCTTCCGTATTATGGAAGCGCGTCATTGTTCGCTGGCTCGTGGCATTGCAAGAGTACGTTGCCGCGAATAATCTCCCGTAATCCAGGCTCTTAATTTAGCCTAGCGCTCCGCCACGTTGGCCGCCCGTTTATCTCCCCGATTCACGCTTTTCATTTTACCCAGTGCTCCGTGACGTGCGGTATCGGCCTGAGGACTAGGAAGATCGAATGCAGAGATGCCGTTGGTGCCATCTCGAAGGACTGCGAGCCAGCGGAACGTCCACACTCGCAGCAAGAGTGCAAGACGAACGTCGAGTGCCCGACATGTAATTATTCCAAATAGTTCTCTCCTCGAGTCGTCGAAAGCGCCTAGAACCTTGACGTTTCGCTCCTGGAATTGACTTTGGAATTACGCTCCGATAAGGAACGGGGGGGGGGGCAATTGCCGTAGAATTTGCCGGAAACGGATTCTCGAGATACTCGAGTCTAGGATAATCGCGCACCGAGAGACCATTCGTAAAATCATTCGAGTCACGATATGTTGTTCAGATGGCGAGGACATGACGCAGCCACTGATGCAACCCTACCCGCCTCCGCCCGTGTCCGAGAAGTTGATCGACCAACCGATACCTTCCGAATCCACGTAAGTACTCGCGACGATCGATACGCGAACGACCTAAAAAGTTATTTATCTCTTAAAGCCATTATTTTCGCGACCTTGATCCGCGCTATCCCATCGGCCTCTCTCGATTTTCCTCCATACCTTGTCACCTTCGATCCGTCCTCATCCTTCCTTCTCCCCTTTCTCTCTTTTCTCCTCTTTCCTCTCCTCAAATTTTCACGAGCCACTTCCATTTCTTCCGCCGCTCCTCCGAAAATAGTACCGAGCATCCTGCCCTTTACCCTTTCCACGGCATTCCTCCTTCCCTCTTCCCCTCTTTCCGCCGTTTCATCCACCTTTGCCATTCGCGTGTCCCCCTTCGTACATTTCCTCCACGCTTTGTTAACCCGCAGCAGTGCTGCCAAGTCGGGCAAAGCTTCTCCTCTCGAGACGAGATCGTGGATTAAAAGAATTTCAAAGCGTTTGACCGTCGCTCTACCGTGCGTTACCGGGATGACCTTCTTTTTAATCCCCGAGTTCACTTTTTCGGTTAATGCACCGCCGTTTGTATCGCTGACCGAGCACCGAGTGCATCCATCGAACAAAGGAAATCGGCGGTTGGGAGGGAAAGCTGCATCTACGACTTCCCCCTCTAATAACTCTCTCTCTCTCTCTCTCTACTCTTCCTATTTCGTTAACAAAAGAGGCAATGCACCGTCTGAGCGTAATGCCTATATTCCGTATTCTCCCTCCATCTTTTTCTCCCACGGCGCCTCGCATTACGGAAACTCCTATGCTATGGAAACGGAAAATTGTCGCAGAGTTATACGATAGAAAAATTTGAATAAGCACCGGGTTTCCTCTATTCTCGTTTCGTCGTGCCCTTACCTCCCTCTCCTACTTTCTCCCCTTCCTACCTCTCTCTATCTCGCGTTAAACCCTAATGTTCACACAGGTTTACCATGCATAATTTATAACGTAGAACGTTCTCCCTTTGCTCGTACCACGAATTCTACACGGCGTTATCCGATCCTATCGCCCCGCCGAATAACCAGGGAAGAAATCCTGACAACGATCGGAGAAGAATTTCCTGGATTTTCAGATACAGAAACTAAACGCAACGTAAACCTAAAGTTCGATCGAGTCATTGGCAACAGGTTCACACGTCGGATCGTCCCCTCTCGGCGGCGTCGAAATTATCTTATTCGCAACAAGGCTCGTTCTTTATGCACCCACGCGATATTCGAAAGACGTATCAAAGGAGATCATTATTTTAATCACCGCAACATAAATGGGCGCGTGCAGACGTTCTTAATCATTCGAATGCCATAAACGGTCATAAAAATTTCATTCAAAGACACAAGCCGGACGATCGCGTTTCCTTTTCGCGTTCGACCTTGTCCGACGTTGTCGCTGGTTGCCCGAAGAAGGCTTTTCCAAAAAGCTTGCACGGCATAGTTTATGCCGAGCACTCGGTACGACTCTTTACAAAGAGGATAGAGAACGCTTTGCCTCAGCGAAGCCTAATAAAATTCCGACGATTGCGGAGGAAGCCGGCGCAACGTTAGCGAGTCAACCGTGGCGATGGAACGGCGCTTTTCGAGCTGGAATCGTGGCGTCGATTTTGACGATAAACTTCGAAATACGCTTGGAACGAAATTGGAAAGCTGCCAGAAAGATGAATGCTAGGAAGGTTGAAAGGAAGGTAGGAACGACGTTTCAGGTTCATCGCCGAGGAATGGTCGTCGTGCAGCGTGACGTGCGGCGAGGGCATTCGACACAGGGAGGTGCAGTGCAAGATATTCCTCGAGTTCAGCCGGACCATCGCGACCCTGCCGGACAGGCAGTGCTCCGGTCCGAAGCCCGTCGAGACGGAGAAATGCCTGATGGATCCGTGCAACGCGATGGACAACAGCTTGTCCTATGGAATGGATCCCGTAGGCGACAGCGGCTACGCCGAACCGGATTCCTACAGGTCTTCTTCCGGAAGTTCCGGCAGCGGTTACGACGGAGGCATCAAAGTGGCACCGGGCAGCGACGTGCAGACCACTTATTCCTGGAAGGAAGCAGGCTACACTCCCTGCAGCGCCACTTGTCTCGGAGGTAAGGAAGAGCCTCGCCCCTTTTTCGACCACAAAGTTTTCGAGTTGTTCGCCGTTCGCTTCGTTCGTAGAGAGCTGCTAAAACAGGGTGATACGTACGCCGTACGAACTTTACGGCTAATCCTAGAGTCTCTGTTATTTTAAGACGAAAACTGCGCTCGAATCGAGGCGTCCGGTAATATTCTGCATTACTACCGTGGGACAACGATTCGTCGATGATCGAAGTAGCGTATTATCGTATAGGACGCGCACCGCACGAGGTATAGCCATTTTTCCTCCCGGAGAAGTGCGTTCGCTCGGGCATCCCGAGCGCACATATATTTTTCCCATTTCTGTACTTTAGAGTTCAGTGGTTTCAAGCTCCTAACGGCTCTTGACAACCGTGAAAGAAAGTTAAAAATACATGCCGCGGCGCACGAAGCTACGCTTTGCGAATGGCTTTGTTTATCACGACCGACCAAGAGCTACGCGCACGGCAATGCATCTCGTACGGCACACCACCGAAGCGACACGAATTTTATCCTCTCTCCGCCTTTTTTTTATGCTTTATTAGACCGGAAATTAAACATCTCCGAGTCGTCGAGCGTATTCCCTTTACTCCCAACGACGGATCAGTTTTACTCCCGAGTTTGAAGCTTTAAGGATAGGTAGGAGAATTGAAGGATCGGCATATCCGTAGCACGAGGAATTATCGATTTTATCGAATCCCCGTCGGCCTGCGCAAACCGTCTAATTAGACGCATAATCAAATGCCATCGTATAATCGAGGGTGAATGGAAGCGAAGCGCTCGGTTGAATTCTCCTAGAATCAAATCGAAGCCGTAGAAGTCGGCGATGAGGGTAACCGATGGAGAAATCCCGAAGAAGAGATTATTCGCGAAGCGAGGAAAGAGCGAGTTTTGATTTTGCGTTCGTTTCAGGCGTTCAGGACTTGATAATAAATTGCGTTCGCGACGACACTGGCAAAACCGTGATGCCCCTCTTGTGTACGGCGGAAACCAAGCCCGAGGCACGGATAAGGATCTGCAACGACCACCCCTGCCCTCCGAGGTAAGACGGATTATCGATAATCCTTGGTTAATGCACAATCGTCTACTCGAGGCACCGCTTTAAACGTTATCGATTAACCGTTCGGTCTCGGCGATGTACAGGGTAGTACGCAATAATATATGCGGAGGAAGATTAAGGAAGTCGCTTGCAAAAGGGTATATACGCGTATCGTAGAGGCCCTGTGACGTCAGGACTGATGTGTGGGAAGGGAAAAACTCTCTCCCCCCCCCCCCTCTCTCTCTTTCGTTTCGCGATAATATTTGCATTGTCAAGGGCCTTCCCGATACTCTCGCGAGTCGTGAAACGACGCGTCGGGCTTTAAAACTACGTCGACGCGTTTCTTCATCTGTCCTACGCTCGCACTGTTTCCCCACCAGGTGGAACTACAGCGATTTCTCGCCCTGCATGAGTCCTTGCGGTATAGGAATACAGACCCGGGACGTAATTTGCATTCACGAAGTGACGCGTGGCACGGGAAAGACGGTCCCCGTTCCAAATCACATGTGTCCGCAGCCACCGCCGGCGGACAGGCGATACTGCAACGTGTGGGATTGCCCCGTCAAATGGAGCACCGGTGAATGGGGCAAGGTACTTACTTTTCACCGGCTTACCCTCGAAGGCTCGCGCCACGAGCTCGACGCTCGCACGTCCCGCATCCCAGGACGATCGTCGGCCTCGATCATCGAGCGCGCTAACCCTTTGAGCCCGGCAAAAGTGAGCCCACGAGCGAGCCCATGGATTACGGAGGCACACGCGCGATCGGCGAATCGGCGAACGTAACGAATCTCGTACTCCCAAAGAGAGTAAAACTTGCGCGATACTCGAAAAAGTGTTCGCGGTCCACGGCGATCGTCTCGGCCGAGAGGAGTCCGCGCTCAAAGGGTTAAAAACACTCGAAGGTCGTAGGATGAGTGCTGATCGCGGAAATTAATCTTAACCAGTGCTCCAAGACCTGCGGGGGAGGCGTGAAGAAACGCAAAGTAACCTGCGAGCAGATAATGGCGCAAGGCCGGAAGCAGGCTCGCGAGGATCGCGAGTGTCCCCAGCAGAAGCCGGCCACGGAGAAGCCGTGCAATACGAGGGCTTGCCACGACATGGATATGAGCGCCGCGCCGATTATATCCAGTCAGAACGGCACGTACAATCAGACGGATCCCAATGCCAAGGTGGACATCAAAATCGGCGGTCTCGCCAAGGTCTTTCAAGGGACGCCGTACATCAAGATTCGCTGTCCGGTCCGCAAATTTGACAAGTAAAGTATCGAGATTCTTTTCTTTGCCGCTCAATCGGGATACCGGCGCTTTCGCGGCATCGCGATGCAGAGCTGTCGTTATAAATCTCGATCCCCCCCATTCCCCCCATCCCGCGCATTGACTCTCTCTCTCTCTCTCTTTTCCCGTACCCATTGCAGAGCACAGATTATATGGACGAAGGATAACAAGGAATTACGAAAGTCGAGGAAATATAAAATTAGCAAGAAGGGAGCTTTGAAGATAAACGACATAACGTCCACGGACGCCGGAGTTTACGCATGCATAGGTAACTTCTTTAATCAAGATTATCCGGCAGCACGCTTCGCTACCCGCCCCCCCGCCCCCTCCCCCGTAGACGATCTCGCGCAAAAATCCGGGAATTTACAATTTTTCCTTTCAGCGGGAAACTCGCACGCGGAAACGCAGCTCGTCGTTAAATTTCGATCCAAAGAACAAATAAGCAGCGAGGAATATTTACGGCTGAGTAATTCCGTCCATCTACAGCGAAACGCAAACCTGGATTCTGCCCCTGCAAATTCCGGCGAGAGTCTCTACACGGATCGTGCAGGTGAGACGTGAAAATTTGATGGAAGCGCGGCTCTTCCTTCTGATTCCCGATCGCTGTCGTGCGAGGATTCAACTTTGGGCTAACTTTTGCCCGTGCTTTCGCAGCCGCGTATGGAAACCGTTACGTGCCGATCGACAGCGAAGATTTGAGCCACGAGCGGGCGGTGGCCAGCAAGCCGACGAGGAAGCCGCATCAGAAGAAACAAAAAACCAGCCCCACTCCTCCGGATTCGACGATGTTGCACAAGGAAAATACCGTGACGTCCCTCAATCAGGTAAAGCCGTGGACCTATCGCGAATGAAAATCCGATAGGACACTTTGGTACTCCTCTCGCTCTTCTAAACGCGTGCTCGGAATAACACGCGAGAAACGCATGCGTCTTGACCAACCGGACTAACTTTCTGGTAATAATTCTTTATTTTCCTGCTTCGTCCGCCTGGACTAACTTTCTATCGGTGTTGGATACTTGGCGTCTGAAAATCAGCCCGGATACCACGAATCCGTGGGATCGACCGTAACATCGAGCGCTTCTACCGTAGTGCCACACTTCTCTTATTTGATATCGACTCTGAAGGTGAGACACCGAGAGACCGTCCTCCCCTTCTGCTTCTTTTATCCTGGTTTTGTAAATCCTACCGCACTCCTCGAGCCGTCCACGATACGTTTCGGCCTACGACGATCCCGATGCGTTAATCGTATCTATCGACGATAATCACCCAGCCGCTTCTGTTTTGCGTGGACTTTGAAACCGTCGACTCTAATTACCAATTACGAATCTGAAAGCAAGGTATTTTCCGCAGGCCTACTGGCCGTTCCAGGGTGAGGTCAGCTCCGATGGTGCTCGCAAAACCGTTCCCCTCGCGTTCGTCGAGGACGGCCGCAAAGATGGCCTACCGACGAAACGCACGATGCCCGACAAGAAAACCGGTCTGAGGTATCAGAGCGTGGAGGAAAATCTCGACACCTTGTATCGCAACACGGCCATTCCGGACGAGACTTTTGGACCGGACGAGGAGCGAATATTCATCGACGTGGATCCGTACGACTTGGACGAATCTATATTCGGCTTGCAACACAGCGATCCCATAAAGATCACGCCGAAAACCATGTCGAAAGAAGGCGCGGGGAAGGCCGATAAACCCAATATGGATTACGTCGAGGAGTCGCTGAGGAACGTTAAGAGGCAGTGGTCCGAGAACCGCGATGCGAAACCGGCGTGGCACTCCGAGTCTAACGATGGCGTTCCAGAGGCGAAGACCGGTGACGACTCGGTGACGACCTCCGACAATGTTGGGCTGGAGGTCTATTACCTGCCGGACTCGAGTGGTAAGCAGCAGGTGCAGAGGTCCGAGACCGCCGGTGCCGATGGTCGCGCTACGTGGACGGACAGTATCGGTTTGGATGATTCCGAAACTGAAAACGGAGGAAACTCGTATTCCCCCGTGACCTTTAAAGATTCGGAAGACGAACCTGGTCGATCGAACGAGGAGGATGGAACGACGGTTAGCCTTGAAAACAAAACGAACGATTACGGCAACGTGCTGGAGGAAGAGTCGAAGCAAAAGAGGGTGCATCGGAATATGGAAAATAGCACGGTGGATTGGAATATATCGAAAACTTCGACGACGATATTCGCGGAAAAGGACGAAGAAGTGGATCCACCGACATCGTTCGACGAGCGCGCGTCCACGACGACCGACAAGAATTTGTCTCGAAATCGAGAAGATCACGATGAAAGGATAGAGGAGGATGCGAGCGATTCGGAGAAAGTTTCGGAAAGCGTGGACGGGGCATCGAAGGCAGGGAAGTTGTGGGAAGCGACGAGCACCTCTGCCTCTCCAAAGACAAACGCAAGCGTCGATTTCACGATCGAACCGCCGATCGCCTTGGGTAAGGGATCCTTTTCTTTTCTCGAGCTCTCTAAACGGCAACGATGCTCGTGCAGCGTTCCGATCGATTCTAAACTGTTTGCAGATACGGCCGAGAATCTGATCTTCGAGTGGGTAACGACCGACTGGTCCAAGTGTTCCCAAACGTGCGGCGGAAGTGGATTTCAAGTAAGATCGATTTCCTAACGAGCGAAGCTCGGTCGAATGTGTATGATCGAGGGGATATTGTAAATGTCGCGCAGATGAGAGGGGCCCAGTGCACGGTTCGTTCGGCGCAGCCGGCAGGAAATTCGAGTCGATCGTCGCCGAGGACGGTGATAGGGGCAACACTGTGCGAAGACGCGGGCCATCCGGTTCCGGTGAAAGTACGACCTTGCGGCTTTGGCAAGTGTCCGCAGTGGCACGCGACCGACTGGACCCCCTGCGAGACTTCGAGGTGCTTCAATTGGAAGACGGCCATGCAAAGGCGGGACGTCAGCTGCCGCTTGTCCGAGAACGCGGAGAACGAGAGGCAGAACGTGACGCAGCTGGATCCGAATAAATGCGACGACGCCACCAGGCCGCTGCAAAGGCAGGAATGTTACAACGATGCCTGCAAGGGTGTGTGGAGAGTGGGAGAGTGGTCGGAGGTACGTCTCTTATTCGCCTTCCATTCGCTCTATTCGGTCCCATTACGAATAACGATAAGTCGCCTCCTGAAACGATTCGTACAGTGTACCGCATCCTGCGAGGAAGACGGGATAAAGTATAGGATCCTACAGTGCGTGTGGTTCGGTACAAAGAAGCCCGCGGGTAATGCGTGCAGGGATATTCCGCGACCTCCCGTGATGAAGACTTGCAGGGGCCCACCCTGCCCTCGGACGCCCGGTAAGAAGCGATTAACCCTGAAAATTGACCATTTCTCCTTATCGCCAAATCGAATTTCTTTCTCTCGGAATTTTCAGAAGACTGCAAAGACCAGTCGCAGCTGTGCGGCCGAGTGAAGATGATGAATATGTGCAGGGTTCCGCTTTATCAAAAACAATGTTGCGCGTCGTGTCGTTAGGCCCAAATATTCGTTAGGATCGTCGCGTGAAGATTATGTCGAAGCAAGTCGCGATGAAGGGTGCACCGCGAAGAGAAGCATCGAAGCAACTCGGAGATTTGCCTCGCGAAATGCGCGAATAATACGCCTCCGTAGTCGGTCACTCGAGAAGGGGTACGACCCAAGGAGGACCACGTATTTGCGCTGTAAACGGCGCGCGAAGGGTGCCGGCGAGGCGCAATTATCCGGTAATAAAGTATCCGCGGTATCGCTTTATGATTATTTGATAGGAAATTCGCATAAAAGACTAGACTGAATTTCGATCGCTCGTAAATCATTGTAACGAGGTGCAAAATCTTCTTCGAGCAGTGTGGCGATTGCGCCCGTTATCGATCGACCGCACCGTCGTTTAGAACGGGTTACGTCTTCGATATCTTTGATCGAACGCGGATGATCGAGGCGTGACCAGGGGATATCTTTATTCGGGTATCGAACGTCTCGACGCGAGGACGCGGGGAGAAAGGATTGGGAGAGAAATGGGCGGACAGGGTCGATCGAGGTGTTTTCCCCAAGCCTTGTACGTCAACGCAAAACACCCAACTACACTTTCAATGTTCGTCGAGTGTTTGTCGGATCGCATTAACGTATATCACTTGTGCACAAGAAATCTTGATACCCAGCATTGACCAAATTACTTCCGTTAATGACCGCTTCCCCCCTTTTTGGTATGGCCGCGAGAAATGGCCGTATCGAGCAGCGGTCTGCCTGCGTTAAACCAAAATACTGTATCCCCATTCTGTCCTAATTGAACCTATAATTTCCGAATGTACGTCACGTGTAGTTTGGCGCGATTCCTAATCGTGCACGGCCAAACTCCGGGAGAAAATGGAAACCTGGCATTCGTCCAAAAAAGTTTAGAAATGCATTGTTAAAGTTCAGTGAGGAGAACGGTAGGAACGCATCGCTGTATCCTGAAAGGAACGTTATGATCGACGTGCCGTCAACAATATATTGTTAAAGTTTGTCAACCGTTGGCGTTCAAGTTGCGCGGATACGTGGCTTCAAATCGAACGCTGTTTAAATTTTAATGCGAGCGGGCGCCCGAAAGAGGGAAAAAAGTATCTTATTTGCGCCAGAGATAGCTGCGAGAGAATTCATTCCTGAGGTTTATTTTTTTACCTACTTTCCGCCGAGCACGAGGGAACTCGTTTATTTCGAAAATATGAAGAATCGTTTGTTAAGACTGAAACGCTACGTCATAACTCCGGATGACATTCCTACTGGGCATTAGTATCAGCTGACTTTTCTTTCTCTTACAAACGTCCCAAAGAACGTTTACGCATTCCGCCGCCGTTACTAGAGATTATATAAATATATATGTATGTGTACACATATGCATATACACACATATATGTGTATGTGTGTGTGTGTGTGTGCGTGTGTGTGTGTGTATGTATATATATACATACACACAGATATTGATTTACCTGTGCGTACCGTATTTATTGCCACGTTACCTTACGTTTATACCATTCGATATAAATTATTATAAAGATAAAGTATAAAGTTACTAAGAACATAAGTTACAAATGAATTATTATGCGCCTATAATCGCCCCGTGGGGCGAACGTAAGCCAATAGATTCTAAGCAATAAAGTATATAGGTACTGTAATATACTATTTTGTTAACAACCTCTGGCGAAAATTCGTTAACATGACGTTCCATTGTTAGTCGAATGGCTCGAATTTACTTATGTGCCTCTAATCGTGCGATCATAGAAACGACCACAGTCACTCGTATGACGTTATTTGTCGCGAATTAAAATTAAATTTTGCTACGATCCTTTATTCGGGTTAAAAAGAACATACTACACGGAGCTCTATTACGATCGAAGGAATACTTTGTCGTCAAACGTTTCCACGCTATACCGAAGTTTTGGTTTTTCTCTCATTATTTAACGACATTGTCCAAGTAACGACTATCGAATCAGATTTTGTAACATTGTGAACAGATTTTCGCTATCAACGAATTTGCCTCGACACAGCTAGACAGTTTGCCAAAAGAAGCTGACGTAAATGAAATTAAGTATAACTAAATTAGTGTACGATTGCAAGATGAAATAAAAGTATATTACAAGCTACGTAAATAAATGACATGCACGCGGATAATATGTGAGGTTGAGGGAAGAAATAGGCATCGGTATGCGTCGGGTGCGGCGCGTATCGAGCGCAATCGAGATGCATCGTCCTGCGATATATGGTGAATACTGTAAAGCGCACATTGCCGATGTATTTTGATAAACGCTTAGTTAATAATCACCTCGGCAATACGTTCAACGTGTATTGCTACTCGATACAGTCTTAATCACGCGTTCTTTTAAACTCCTTTACCAACGACACACGTTTCCTCGAACAGCAATCTTGTTTAAGATACCCACGTTTTTGTATATACCACGATCTAGTTATGTAAAATAACACCACACTATTATTATACGAAGAGCATTACTGTTCATTATATCTATGTAAATATGTAACTGCCTAAATACGAATAAAACCAGAGGATATATCACTGCACAGTACCTTGTCTTGATCCAAAAGAGGCCTTCCATCGCGTTTATCTTTATTTTGAACGGTTCATCGACAAACGTGGAAAAAATTCCAGCGATACACAGATCGTCCTTAACCATTATTGCGAGACAAGAGAATCTGGCCGTAATATAAAAAGACCGAGAAATATTGTATATAAAGTGCTTAGATAATAGATCGCTCGCGATTGGACCAATTTCATTTACAGGTAGGCTTACAGTGTTTCGCGTATCGATCTCCTATACCTAGAGAGTGCCCAATGACACAAATCAATCGTGATACGCGCTTTGGTCGAGCTAAAAAAAATGTATCGTCAAATCCTCTTCGGCATTAAAGTCTCTTTCACGATCGACCATCGATCTTCGCCGATCTCCGTTCCTCCGAGCAATTACATTCCGCTCGTTTACGATCAATCGGTCAAACCCCACTCTTGGAGAACGTTTTCATGACTCATCGGCCAGAGCTTCTTGAGTAAAGCCCAGCCGGACTTTTGCGTAACCAATAAGTACTCGTTGCGAGGATCGTGCAGATGGGAATAAGCGCCCAACACAAGACTCTGACACATTCTCGCACACGCGCATACCTTCAAGATGTTCCTCTCCAATTCGCTCAACTTCCTAACGCTCTGATATCCCTCGATGACGTATTTACCCATCGTGACGTTACCCGCCTGCATAATCATGTAACACAATGCCACGGCGAGCTCGAAGACCAGGCAGGTTTTTTGAGAATCCCCAAAATCGATTATAGCAGCGATCTCCGTAGACCCTTTGTCCATCAGTATGTTCTGCTCGTTCAAGTCTCCGTGTATAACGCCCTGCTCCAATCGAGCCTCGACCTGCAGCACGTCCTTCTCAAACGCGACTATCACATCCTCCGTCAACTTTCGCTCCGCTTCGCCCTTCACCGCGTACAAAAATTGCCTCAGCACGGGTACCGAGCTCAGCATCCATAGCGTCTTATAGTCCTCGAAAGCGGGGTGAGAGAAGCCGGATAGGATCTCGTCTAATTTTGCCCCAAAACGGCCGACATTTCTCAGGAGTGTCGAATTCTTCGGAACGCGATGAAGAATCTCACCGGGACGGTATACCAAAAGTCTCACCACGAATCTATCGCCCGAGTTCTCTCCACTAAGATTCTCGAGGGAGTAAAAGGATCCGCTAAGGCTTTTTACCGGAACCGGACAAACGATATCCCGCTTGCTCAGAAAAAGCATCATCTCGTTTTGGGCCTCGATCACGCCCGTATTGCGCGATGTTAGGGAGTTTAGGATCTTCAAGACGTAGCCGTGCTGCGAGAGTTTCGTCACGTGAGGATTTTCGTGCGATTCTTCGCAGAAAACGTGATAGTTTTTGTCGTCGTAGGCGTTCAGCTCGATTATACTCGTGGCTTTCATGCCATAAAGTTTCTTCAATAGCGCAACCGCTTCCTCCTCCGTTACCGACGGTCTTATTCGCTGTCCCGGACTGAGCAACTGATTTTCCATGTTCGTCTTGCGATGGCCTTTCCTCGATAATGAATCGTGTTGCGACTGAAACACATTTCCCGCAGTTTCTCTCAACTCCGCATCTCTATTTCAATGGGCGAATCCTAATATAGATGTAAGCTTTATTAAAGACGCCTCGCTAACCGTAGGCACGGTACGCTTGGTATCTAAATAAGCGAGCATCAAAAATAAAATAATACACCCCCAACGGTATAAGCTTACGTATAAATTTTTCACCTCCAAGTTCTGATATACACGATACTCTTTGATCCTTATTCCGCATAGAGCAATCCTATCGTTTTGAGCTATCGAGTAACGAGCGAAATTCATTTGACCGAGGATACGCGTATAGCTTCTAAGCAGAATTAAAGCACGCTCTGGGTATATCGAAGGAATTTCTTACCCGCACAATATCTTCCTTAGAATAAGAGAGGCTCCGTACCGAGTCCGCGGCGAACGACGGATGAAACTGTTTAGGAAGTTAAGCGTGTACGCAGTAACCACAGTTGACACTCAATCACCGACGAGCAGTTCGATGGTAGGGTGCGAACGAACAATGGATTACATTCGTATCATCCATAATCGGTGACAAAGACGCGTCGAGTGACTCCGCGAGGGCTAACTGGCTCTTATCGGTGTGATAAGCTCGTACGACAACGCCAGATGCATTTGAACCTTATCTTTTATGCCTATTGCCACCTTGCACTTGTGTACATTAATATCGTTGACAAAGTTTATCGCGCACAAGATACAGCCACGATTAATGTGGAATGAGAGAGCCGATGGAACGAGAATCGCTGGAAGAAGGTGTGCGGAACTCTTAAAATGCACGACACATTATGCATTATGTTTGGAAAATTCAGTTGTTAAAGTCGCGCTACGACAGGCAGATTAAAACGCATTCGATGAGGCTGTCTATTTATTCAACGTCGTATCCCATCACAATTCGATAGTGATGAACGCGGTACCGTCGAAGCGTATTCGAAATTTGAATGAACGCGGTTCCTAAAGAAGGTTCGAGAGAAAAAATCTGTAACCGCTGTACAGACGGATCCATTAATTTGTTCCACGACCCCTGAAGGGGGGCAAGGAGAAGCTTGGAATACAACTGTGGCGGTGTCGGGCGGCTGGGGCTAATTGGGCCAGATTTATAGACTCTATGATCGACACGAGCGCTATTTACAAATTGCGCAGAAATGTATAATTATGGTTGTTACGATACACATTGACGTAGTTAATTGTATTATTCCTAGAAACATGGAAATACAACATTATACGGCCTAATATAACTTATTGCTAATCCAAAAAGGCGGGAAAAGAAGGAAATATCTTTTGGCTCGTTTGTACTCTCGTAACCCACGAACAGCGCCGCTGGTGTGAAGCGGCGGAAATAAGGTCGCCTACCAAAATTTCATCCATAACCTCACAGCACTTTTATTACGGGCATACTGGAAAAGTGGAGAAAAATGTTAGGCAAAGTGATCGCTACCATATTGCAGCCAATACCGTGAGTGTTCTCATATTTATTTATGTTCGGCTTTGTATCGAACGACAGTTCGATGCACTTGTTTTTTCGGTGTTGTAGACGAATCACGTTAAGCCAACCGGGTACCTCGGTAATTGCCGCTCCTACGGTGACGAGTCGTTGGGGCTTGATATTTGCTCGAACGAAAATGAGATACCACTTTCCTCATCCCAATGAACGTAAAAGGGTCAAGAAGTTCGGTTGGTTTGCGAGAATGGCAACGCTTTCTGGGAGGAAGATCATCATGAGAAGAATCTTAAAGGGAAAACACGTACTCACTCATTGAACGTAGTTTGTATTTATGCCCTGTTTGATGATTCGTATACACAGGACTGAACGAAGGATAATTGTAAATCGAATAAATAGACGTAAGGCATCTAAATATGTTAATGGGTAATTTTTCTATATTATGTACATATATACTTATGAACATTTGATATCGATCGTGTATTATATTAATACGCCTCAATGTGCCACGGTCATCCGCAAATCCTTTGCATCGTTATCCTCCGTGTCATTCTTTAAGTACTTAAACTTGAGTTGCTCGCAAGTCCAATTATAATATGATGGTATGGGTGCTTCGATTCTGAGATCGTTCTTGGGTCCGTGAAAACAAGGTAAGCAGATTTCTTTTAGGTGAATATGAGCAGGAATAATTTCTACCTTGTCCTTTGTGAGTTTCAACATTTGTAATAACTCTGAATTTACTTTTGGCAGCGGTTTCTCGATAATGTTTAATTTTGCTCTTACAGGGGTACCCAAAATCTTGATGATTTCTGAGGCGTAATAGTTATCGCCCAAAACAGGTGCATATAACATGAGCGTCGTAAACATTCTGATCGCGTGCCACTTTTGCGTCGACGACTTTATTTCTATTAAAGAACTTAAATTCAAAGTAGAGTTAGAAAGTACCTTATACTCGACGTTTAAGATCTTTACCTCGTTTCGTTTTAACTGATTCTTGCCCCAGTTTTTAAGAATAATGGGCTGTAAAATAAATATCATTTATATCTTAATGTACGGAAAGAAGGAGGAACATTATCGTTACCTTTTCTTTTCCCTTTTGCTGCATCGCTAAATGTTCCTTTCCCTTAATACTGGTAGGAACCATAGTTGTGACTACCCAATAAGTTCTAGCGCAAAGCTTCATCGACATCGCTCGAGCAAATGATTTTTCTATTGATTTCTGCACATGTTCGTTTGCTGCTAAAAGCACAACACCACTCATATATCTGTTTCACAAAGAGAAACATAAATGGTAAATAATAATAATAATAAAAATAAATGGCGTCGTTTCCATCATACTCATTTCTATCAACTTACTTCTCCGGTGTTTTCATCGCGATCAATCGTTCGTATCCGAGCTTTTGCGCGATATGCGGAATACTAGTTTCTAACGCATATTCTTTCTGATTTGGAATAAAATGTAACCTGTGGGACGCACATTTATATCTTTCGCTTCTCTCTACAAAATTCTTAGATATACCGTAGGGCTTGTTCAGCGCTACCAAGCCATCTAAAGAGTAAAGCGGTATAGACACGGATTTATTCTTAATTTTGTATCTCAAGGGACAAAGTGCCGCAATGTACTATAACCCCTTTACCTTTATTATAAATAACATGCTGCAGAAGATGATTACAAAATGCTTGCTCGGACGTCCAAGGATGTAATTTTCTATAAGGATGAACTTTTCGCTCTTTCGTTAAGCTGTATGGTTTTTCCACTGTATAATGTCTTCTACACCACTTTATACATGTTTCATTAGTTAGCTGTATGCACGTGTCACCCACTCTGAACAATTTCGACGTAAGGTTCTTCATATTTATCCAGGTGTTCAAGTAATACATATACTTAGGATATTTAATACATATTTAAGATCACTATTGTGCATTATAGACCATCCAATATCCTACTACAATCCAGTACGTTCTTAATCCCGAAGCAACTTCTCCACTCCACGCTTTGTTTTCATTCTTCGTGCTTTCAAAATCGCACGGTAGATGACCGTAGGCCATAGACTATGGTGTAGAACTTTAAAGAACTTCGTACCTTTGTTCATCCGCGTTTTGCCTATAACGTGGATTTGCATCCAGAGAAGTATCATTACCACGTTAGAAGGCCGATTGCGTTCAGGTCTGTACGCTCGAAATCATCAATTTGTTTCTGCACCCCTAAAGAGGAACAAGGAGAAGCTGGAACACTATTGTGGAGGTACCAAGCGGCAGGGACAGGCTGGACCTGATTTATCGACTCCACGATCGACGTGCGCGCGATTTACAAACCGCTCAGAAACTTATAATCATGATCGGTGTAATATATATATATATATTATAATATATGACTATGTATATATATATATATATATATATAGTCACATTGTTCATAGAGACAGGCGAGTATAATGGTACAAAACCTGATATAAAGTATTGCCAGTATAAGAAGATGGAAACGGAGAGTCTTAGCTTTAAGTATTGAAAAACTGTACTTCAAGGAGAAACTATTGCATCTGAGTTGTTTCAAACGTCGGAAACCGACTTCGCCAAGAAGACGGCTCGGAGAAAAATCCAAATTCGAGAATTACCAAGTACGATCTTCTCTCTGGTCGAATGAATCGAACGGTACGCATTCGATCGTGAATTAATTTACGAGAGATGGTGGAGTGTACGCGCGTGTATCGCGAGCGTGGAAAAAACGAGGACTCGCGAAGGTAGCGCGAGTAAAATTCCAAGAAATACGAATCGTCGGGTAATGTACGAACAAAGACTCGGTGCAAGGTGACCGTCGACGAAACGAATATTTTCAATTTTGAACGATCTCGAAGGTCGGCCGCACCGGTCGCCTTGCCGAGGCTATATAAGGCGGCGCGGACGGACAGGAATCATTCCTCCCAATTCCACCGAAGCGTCAACATCCCTTCATTTCCTCATTTATCGTATTTTTTGTGTCTCACCCCTCTCTTACACCCTTCTACTGGTTTCATTCAATTTTACTGACTTTAATACTAACCGAAATATTGCTAACTTGCTTTTTACCTTTGACTAGCTTTCAGCTTTGGTACCGAAGAGAGAAGAGAGAAGAGCGAAGAGCGAAGAGCGAAGAGCGAGGCTAGTGTTAAGTTCATAACATTAACTATACATTAAGGTGTAGGTATGGACGGATGAGTGGATGTAGTTTAAGGCGTGGTATGCGAGGTTTCAAACGCAAGCGGTACAATTCTCTTTAACTTTCGAGTCTCGTTCGTCTTGCGCTCCATTTGTCGGAGCATAGAGTCCCGAATTCTTCCAGGGGCCCAGGGTTCTCGCGGTACTCGTGCTGATCCCCCGACGGCCCTTAGAAGGTCATGTTCAGGGGAGTGGTGTTACGTCAGTCGGGCCTAGCAGTTGCTCCTAGAGTAGCTGCCGTTTGCAGTAACG